>CM048820.1:39590959-39665402 GCA_026586065.1 Dioscorea zingiberensis | reverse complement strand
ATCATAAGAGCCTCAAGTACATATTCACACAAAAGGAGTTGAATATGAGACAAATGGGCGTGGTTAGAGCTAATCAAGGACTATGATCTCAATGTCCATTACCACCCTGCAAGGCTTAACGTGGTGGCCGATGCCCGAAAGGTGAAGTCCGATATGGTATTGCCGCTATGTTAACTACTCAGAGGCCGCTATTGGAGGATATGAGAAGGCTCAATCTAGAGGTCGTTTTGCCTACGATGGATGTCACATTGGCCAGCTTGCATATCCGACCCTCGTTGTTGGAAAGAATTCGGGTTGCTCAGGGACAAGATCTTGAACTGGAGGAGATCAAAGAACACATAGGCCAGAAAGAACCAACACGGTTCAGAGTCCATGAAGATGGCACTCTAAGATATGATGAAAGGATATGTGTACCAAATGTCCTTGAAATAAAAAGGGAGATTCTGGAGGAAGCTCACTATTCGAGCTACTCTATACACCCTGGAGGTACCAAGATGTACAGAGGGTTGAAGGACCATTTTTGGTGGAAGGGGATGAAGCGAGATGTTGCGGAGTTCGTGGCTAAGTGCATCACCTGTCAGATGGTAAAGGCAGAACACCAGAAGCCGGCAGGGATGTTACAACCCTTACCCATTCCGGAGTGGAAGTGGGAACACATTAACATGGATTTTGTAACGGGGTTGCCACGTACTCAAAGAGGCCATGAATCGATCTGGGTTATCGTGGACCGACTGACTAAATCGGCCCATTTTATACCATTGAGGACGGGAGCATCCTTGGAAAAGTTGGCCCAGCTATATATCGATCAGATCGTTAGACTACACGGAGTACCGGTGTCGATCACCTCCGATCGAGACACACGGTTTGTCTCTAGATTCTGGGAGAGCACACTTTTGCACACCGCTCAGGCCGCGAGATTGGCATTCAAAGACCGCTTTCCACCTACGTAACCGGATGGACAATCTGAAAGGACCATCCAGGTGCTAGAGGACATGTTGAGGGCATGTGCAATAGATTTTACTGGGTCTTGGGATGAACGCCTAAGTTTGATAGAGTTTGCCTATAACAATAGTTATCAGGCAAGCATCAAGATGGCTCCGTGTGAGGCACTCTATGGGAGGAGGTGCCGAACTCCCATTTGTTGGGGAGATGCGGGAGAAAGGAAGCTGGTAGCTGAGGCGACACTTAAGCAACCCGATTTTGTAAAGCAAACGGAGGAACATGTCAAGATGATCAAGGAGCGACTCTAGGCTGCCCAGAGTAGACAAAAAAGTTATGCAGACCGAAAGAGATCTGATCAGGAGTTTCAAGTGGGAGACTTGGTATTCCTAAAAGTATCTCCTATGAAAGGGATAGTAAGGTTTGGACGACGTGGAAAACTTGCTCCACGGTATATCGGACCTTTTGAGATACTGGAGCGCATAGGAGTGGTGGCATACAGATTGGCCTTACCTCAGGATCTCGCCCAGGTTCATGACGTCTTCCACATCTCAATGTTGAAGAAGTGTGTACGGGATCCCACCCGAGTGATTCCTCAGGTTCCGGTGGAAGTCCAAGAAGATATGTCCTACGAGGAACGCCCAGTGGCAATCTTGGATCGGGAGGACAAACAACTAAGGAATAGGACTATTTCCTTTGTAAAAGTGAGGTGGAACAATCATACTGAACGGGAGGCTACCTGGGAACGCGAAGAGGATATGAGAAAACGTTACCCAGATTTTGTTTACTCCCTTATGAGCAGTGATGAAATTTCGAGGACGAAATTTTTTGTAAGGGGGGAAGATTGTAAGATCCGAGAAATTTTAAGAAATTAAGTTATTAAATTCTTCTTAAAATTATTAATTAATTTTATAATTTCCCTAGAGTTTAAATGGGGAATTAATAGTGGGGGAAAATAAGTTAAAAAGGGATTTAAAACCCTAGTTAGGGTTTATGGTGACCAGAAGGACTTTATTGTAAATTCTAAATGTTTGAGGGACTAAACGAGAATTGTTCATTCTCACGGGCTTGGATTAAATTGTAATATAAAACTAATGGAGGACCTCAAAGAAGACTCTTAAAGGAAAGGATGAATGGTTAAGATTAAATTATCTTAACCATGCCCTATCTCGAGGCATTATAACGGCCTCAAAGAAGACACCTGGCGATCATAGATCCGAACAATCTGATCGTGGAACAGATACGAGGCAAAAGAGATGGTTAGTTTGGAAATGACTACACGGTGCGGGTGATCTAGAGCCGTTCATCTCGTGATTACCTGTATCTCGAGATATAAGATGGAGATTGAGCCGTCAATCCTCAAACCATCCCGACAGCCGATCTTGGCGGATGCTTGATACAAGAATGCAAACTCAAATCGTAGCCCTTGAAGGTGATCAAAAGATCACCGCCCTTTATCGTCGGCGTGATGATCCCGAGGCAGCGACTGTCTCTTCCCCGTCGCTGGAAACGGCAGCACGAGCACCGCCGGCTATCTCGCCCGTTATGCATGAGGCCGTCGGCCGTGTAATGGCGAGGCTTCACCACTACCGCCTCTTCGTCCCGTTCCAAAGCAGCCTATAAAAGGGAGCATGAGGATCCGGGAGGGAGCATAGCTCTCCATTGAGATCCCAGCTCCGGTGAGGTGACAGTCGGAGGAGGAAGGGCTTCTCCGGCGCTGGAAATCAAGATCGGTGGTTGCTGTCTTCCGAGCTCGCGGCAGTGACTCAGCGGGAGGATAGAGACAGTAGGGAAGAGGAGAGCAAAAGCTCACCAAAGGTCGCGGCCGAGCTCGTCGGAGGGAGACAGAGGGTTTTTTTTTCCGGCGTCTCCAGCGTTCTCGTCGTCAGCAAATTCACGGTAAGTAATAAAAAAACTCTGTAGGGTACGTAGGGATGATTTTTGCATGCTTTTAGTCGACGGAGTGAGATTGCCGGAGAAGTTCATCTCGCGGCTGAGAACAGTGAAGTTCCACTGTGAAACTGGAGGCCGTGAGATGATTATGAGCTGGAGGAGGCTTGCAACGTAGAGCCGGACCCGGCGGAGCATTGTTTGAGCGCCGGTGAGCCGCCAACACCGTGATCAGCGTTTCTGGTCGGAGGGAGGTCATGCGATAGAGAAGGGGGTTAGATAAGAGGAAGATGAAGTTATTTAAAAATAATAATAATAAAAATAATAATAAAGGATAATGTTTTAATTAAACAATCAACTTAGGGTTGTGACAATATTTTTGTTAAATAGAAACCAAGAAATAATAGTTAGTATTTGATTAATTTATTTCAAGTTAGGAAAGTGTGATACATGCATAATTATTTAACTGTGTGTATAGTTTTAAATGATTTTGAAACTATGTGTGACAATCATTAAACCGAACTAAGGAAATGTGACAAAATCGTAGATTAAAACCTAGGTTGCTTAAAGTGAATTAAAGGTTTTAATAAGATTTTAAAACCTTACTAGTGTGACAAGTTAATGGAAATTGTTTTGTGTGACATAATTAGTTTGACTAACTACATGGAATGATTGAAATGATTTAAGTAACCTAGGTGGTGTGACAAGGAAAATTTAATCAATCTTAATTTGTCATTTGTACTTTGATCAAATTAATAAATATCCATTTGATTAAATAGACTGGGGTTAGTCTATCAAGTTGGGTTGAACCAACTTGAGGATTAGGTTAGTCACATGAATTTGGGCTAATCAACTAAAGTGTGTCAAAAGCAAACCAAGCTAAGTTGACTAATGAGGTTAATTAAATGATTAACCAAAAGTACCTAGATTGGCCAAGAACCAATAATCTCGGAATTGGGTCCAATGGCTTTGAGGCCCAATGGGCTGAGCTCAAATGATACACTAGAGCGAATTTTATTATTAACTAATAATAAAAATAAAAGACTAGAGCAAGGGGACCCTAGTAATATGGTCGGGCCTTAAACCTTAGGGTCATAGAAATGACCAAAATGCCCTTCAAGGGATTAAGGTCAAGTTAAATGGTACAATGGTTTTGAAACGGGCCCAACTCAACTAGAGTGACTAGAAATGACTAAATAAAGTTTGGACCCGACAAGTAGACTAAAGTTGACTAGGTTTGACTAAGTTGGTCTAAAAGTCAACTAAAGGACATAGAAATGGGAATAAGGGCTGGTAACCCGAGAGATGGTCCTTAAAACCCGTTAGTGGGCCTAAGCCCAACAAGAATGTAGGACATGCATGTAAAACTAGAAGCTTGTTGAAAACTTGACTCTAATAAGAGTCTATGTATGCCAGATACTCTCAGGGGAGACGTAAGGCATTTCAAAGGAGTCCAGGAAGGTATTTAGTCTCTCCAGAGGTAAGTTCACTTGCCTAGTTTCCACCCGGTGACGGGGTTTCTTGGACTTGCTATGTATTCTTGTTACATGCCCTGTTGATGCCATTCATGCTGTTCATATCTGTTTTTGTATCCTGTTGAGCATGTGTGTTCGTTTTCGGGACGTTGGTGTCCCTATTTGTCATGTTCTACTGCCCGGACTCAGTGGAGCTAGGGAAGCTCCAATTTAGGAATGTTCAGGGACAAGACCCCCCTGACTTTCCTGACAGCCCTACCAGAGAAGCAAATCTCTGAAGGTCTTACCTGTCAGTGGGCATGGTACACTGACCGTGTTAACACGTAGGAGAGGTAGTTCTACCGACCTATGACCGGAGGGTCAAACGGCCATCTAGGTCGTATTTACATCTAAAAGCTGGACATACTGGCCGGGAGTAAACTTTGAGTTCTCCTAAAACTCATTGTAGAGCCCGAGGGTTTCTGCATCAGGGGTCGTACCTTTGACTTGCTTGTGGTAGACTCCCAGGACTATTTTGATGGCGTTATGGTTTGATTGGTCGGCATATTTCCTATTTATGACATTGTGACCTGCAGGGGTACTTACTGGGCTTTCCATTCGAAAGCTCATGTGTTTCTTTTCCTCTTTTACAGATTCCGAGGTTTAGGAGGGAGAGGAGCCCGAGGGGAGGACACAGGGAGACCAGAGGTTTTAGGAGCCTACTTTGTCCTTTATCTTATATTTTATGCGCATTGTTATTTGTAGGACCCGTATAGGGACCAGACTATTATAGGGCCTACAGACCCTGATGACTCTATGTTCTTATGAACTCGAGTTTATTTTTATGTTATGGATTGTTATCTGCTCATCACATTATTAGGCCTTGTATTCGAGTTGAGTTTATCTCTACCTTAATGCGGCCGGTCTGTTAACGTGCTCGAGGTCGCGGAATCCGGGTCGGGGCGTTACATAATATATGAATTCCTATGAGTTATCCGATTCTATATACACATTCACCTATTTAAATCTCATCAAATCAAATAAAATCACATTTAATAAATATATTAATAAATATCTGAATTTTATATTTATTTATTTATTTATTTTTGACCATTGACTCCTATATTTAACAAATAAATATTTATTCCATTGACTCCTATATTTAACAAATAAATATTTATTCACTTATATATATATATATATATATATATATATATATATATATATATATATTACCATCTTATAATAATCTTATCGAAATCATTTGGATAAATATAAAATAAGATGTCATCTTTCAAATCAATTTAATATGTAGATATAGATTTATATATATATATACTAAATTTCATCTCAACCAATCCGATTTCATCTTTAACTATAATTAATAGTTTTTTACATATAAATCAATAGCATATCCTGTATATACTCCAAATTCAATCTTTTGCTAATTTACCACTTTAATCCATCATTAAAAATTTCAAAATTTCCTCTTCTTATCTAATGTTATCCCATATATAAAACTTCGTATACTCTTATCAAATAATAAATATTGTTATCCAATAATTTGATTTTTAATCAAATTCTCTTATCATTAACTACCAACATAATATTTATCTATATAAATACGTTGTAAAATAACTAGAAACTTTATTTCAACTAAAATTCAAACAACAATCTTTGGGAGACTCTCCCTTATTCTCTAACAGATTTTAAAATAACCTAATAATGAAAACATAATTTTCTAAAAATTATGGGCTTCACATAGTCATTACGTCAGGTACTTTTTAATTTTTAAGATTTTGTTTTGGTTATATTAACTAGCTCGTGATCGTTTCCTGTTGGCGAGTATAATAAGTTCAACGATCGGAAGATTGGATCCAGTGAGTCCTCATTTCATGGATTCTGAAGACTCTATTGTGAACTCCAGGACGAGTTCTTTCCAACCCAGGGTGACTGATGAAGGAGGATTCGAGCTAGATGATGTGTTTCACTCGTTTTGCCATAACTTTGGCTAGGGTGTCGGAATCACGGGTTTGAACCCAATCCGAAAATCTCATTTCGACATGCACCTCGTGGTCACCCAGCTTTGCTCAATAGGCGTCATTTTCAAATTCAAATTCGGTTGTTTTCCTGCCTAATCTTCATTAAGATATTTTTTTTTGTAATAAATTGTCTATCGAATTATGACATGTTTTGATTATGATTTGGTCTAGGATTTTGGTTGATTAGTTGGTTTGTTTTGAATTTCAAATTTGAATAATTTTGAACTTTTGCTATTTTTGGCAAAATTTCCATAATAGTAGGATTCTAAGGTATCAAGCTATTCAGTTCGGCTTGTGGACTAGTTTTCGATGATGTGTTTCTCTCTTATCTGGGTGTCTTCTTGTGTTCTTCCTTGGTAAATCTTCGGTTGCAGCTAGCCAGCAGTATAATCTCTATCCTGCCCGACGTCACCATCTTAATTGCCTTTCACCATCCTCTGAATCTCAACATCTTCTAAATAAACCAAGATTTAATTATTAATGTCCAATAATTAAAGAGCATGTTAAGGACTTTCAATTATGCTAAGGATGAGGATACGTAAAATTCTTGTTATGAGCAATCTCCGTATTTTATTTTCATGCTCTTTTGAAACCTGAAATGCATGTTAAGTGAAAGCATGTTATAGTTAACTTAATATATTTCTGTACTCTTTTGAGTCCAAATTAGAGTAGAAGTTCAGAATACAATCTCCGTATTCATTATTTCCCTATTCAATTATTAGGGAAAAGTAAAGGCAAAGGCAAGGGAAAAGCAGGAGCTAACAAAGGATCAAGCCAACCTTAGAGCTAACTAGATTCAAGTGAGGGAACCAGCTGTACAGTTCGAATATTTATCATATTTTCTTACAATATTGATTTCAAATTGAGAAGCATGAGTTAGAAATTTTATCAAAATTTCCTGAGTTTTGGAAATCATTTCATGCATTTTTATAGAACCCCAGTTGGGGATAGATTCTCCTTTCAAAACTCATGCACAGTAATCAGTAACAGAAAAGAGGAAATAGATATAGAAATTAATAGACTACACTTTATTGATTTACTTAACTGAACCAGTGGTGGCTCGTAGAGAGCCAGAGAGTATGGCATTAGGTTAGTGAAGGGATGATTTATAACTCTGATTTTTAATACCGAACTATCTGTTTTTAAAACCTTCCATTTTTATGAAATTAAAACCCTCTTTCCATACTCTCAGAGTGCCTAGTGTACGTATATAAGTATAGCCTGCCGGTAGTGAGTCAGATACCAACCGGAGGGCTCAGGGATGGGATGAGCCCACCTACCCCACTCTGGTTCCGCAGTATTGAAGTAGATGTGTAGTTAATGATTGTAGTATTGTGAATATCATATGAGTCCGTATTTCCCACCTCCCGGTAGTACTGATTAGAGATCCTCCGTAGAAGCTAATTGTACAGATTACTAAGGGAAATGTCGGAAATCCATTCACAGTACAAAGGATTACATATGAGATACACATATATGAGCTTTCTATGCATATTCGCATGATTATACTAGATTTAAGATAATGCATTGACTAACATCTTTAGTTGCTCAGCATTTACTCTCAGTTACAGTATTTATTTTCAGTTATTTATATATGCATAGTTTTATGGTTCAGCTTTTACAATTTTATTTGATATAAGGGTGTAGTTCTATACCCGAATAGTATTGTTCCGAGATCACTGAGCTCGAGTGGCTCAGCCCCTTTTTCATGACGTTTTTATGTAGGCGATAGACAGGAGTCCAGGTAGAGGATTCATCTACTCGCGAGAGTATTCGAGGAGTATTAGTAGATGGCTCTAGCCCCCAGATGTACTTTATTATTTAGTTGTTGTTGTGTATTTAGGAGATTATTTAGTTGTTGTTGTGTATTTAGGAGAGAGTGGAACTCCTGATTTTAGAGACATATGTGCATTATGTCAGTATTTTCATTTGATGATGTATTATGATATGTTTTATTTTAGTGTATGACTTTATGATCATCTATCGTATTAGATTTCAATATATTTTAGTTTCAATTAGGCGGCCTTAGGCTCAGGGTTCAACCCTTGACCTGGCCAGTGTGACATGTGTCCCCTGAATTGGAGATGGGTGTTACAAACACCCTCTTAAATATTAGTTTTCATACCAACGACCTGCGGGTCTATTAGTACTGGGTTCCCTTGTTAAGGCGTTGGCCTCGATCCACGTAACGGGTCGCAGGATCGAGCCATTCCCCTTACAAGGTGATGGGGCAGCGTGTTTCCACGGGTGCAGCGCAGCCCCTCCTTGACAAATCCCTCGTGGGGGTCTTTATGGCCTTAGTCAAAATATATATATATATATATTAGTTTTCGTTCTAGTTCGCGTAGATAAACCAAGATCATTTTCACAAATAAAATGGCGATAGAACTTTAAAAAAACAAAAGTTTTTAAAAATAAATAGATTGACAAAAGGCCCTTTTTATAATCTACTCAAAAAATAAACAACTAAGGACAAATAATATAATGTTACAAAAAAATCTATCCTTAAAACTTACATGTGTGGTAGTGATGAAGTAAAAATTTTGGTAGAACTCCTGATAAACTAAACCTTATGATTAAGTCTGTTTTAGTATATTATTAATAAAATAATAAAAATATTTTATAAATGTTAGAAATCAAACAATAGTCTCTCATCGACTATTGAAAAAAAAAAGTGCAAGGGCTTTAGTAATAATAAACACGTCTCCATTAGTACTAAGGCTTTTTGGGTTAAGCCCAAGAGGAAAACCGTGCGGGCTCAGGCCCAAAGCAGACAATGTCACATTAATGTGGAGATTTGGACCAGACAAATAGTGGTTCTGCCTGGCCCAGCAAGGTCCGGCTTAGAAAGATTTAACATGATATCAAAGCTAGGTTATAGACCTTAATTGAGTTGGCAGCCACGCAACAGACCTAGATTGAGTTGGTAGCCAGGCGGTAGACCTAGATTGAATTTGCAGCCATGTGGTAGACCTGGATAGAAATTGGTGTTCGAGAAAAGACTCGATGGAGCAAGAATTTGCAGCCAGGCAGTAGACCTGGATAGAAGTTGGTGCAGTGATGTGGTCCTTTGTTTGAGGGAGGATGTTAGAAATCAAACAATAGTCTCACATTGACTATTGAAGAAAAAGTGTAGGGGCTTAAGTGATAAACACATCTCTATTAGTAGTGAGGCCTTTTAGATTAAGCTCAAGAACAAAACCGTGCGGGCTCAGGCCTAAAGCGGACAATGTCAGAATAATGTGAAGATTTGGACTAGCCCAATAGTGGTTCTGGCTGGCCCAGCAGGGTCCAGCCTAGAAATATTTAACATGTTTATCCGAGAGAACACACCCTACACAGGAACCCAATACCAATAGACCAAGAGGCTGTTGGCGATGATATTGCTTTTAATTAACATATATTGCTCTCCTTAAACCCTAGACCCTTATCTTATTCAAGTTTTAATTCAAAATTGTTGTTGATTAAATATTTTAGAGTATGGTTAGGATGATTGTTGGCTTTGGGGAGTACATATATTCTTGTATTTAATAATATTTTAATAGAAAATAATGGGTGATTAGTTTGGAAAATATATTTGATATTTGCTTTAAAAATAGATTTACAAAACTCGACATGAGATGGTGCATGAATTTAGTTTTGGAAGAGTATTAGATGAATTCTTGTTCTTTGGTAACATGATGGAGTGGAGATATTTTGAAGTATAGTAGTTTAATTTGTAGGAAACAATTAATATATAGGTGAAGTTATCCAAATTTACAAAATCATATTATACAATTATATTATTTTGGTGAAAAATGGTTCTAATAAGATATTAACAAGTTTGACCAAGTTTGTTTTTTTTTTTTTTACAAAGTCGACAAACGCCCCCTTCCCGTGAGATAAGCCAAGAGGCTCCCTGCATGTGCGCCTTCACCTTGTGATCATAAGGGTTCGATTCTGAATTCATCCTAATCATCTACACCCTACACAAGAGACCCGATACTAAAAGGCCAAGAGACCCTACGCAAGTTTAACCAAGTTGTTATTGATAGAAAATAAAATAAAAAAAAAAAATTTATATCTCATTAATATCTTTTACATTTGCATATGACCGGTAAGAGTGGTTCCAGGGAGAAAGAAAATAGTTGTGGAGATGTACTTCTGATAGCTCTTGAGATTCGAAAAGATAGGCTATAATCGGAGTTAAGAGAAAGTTAATTAATACACTAATTATACATATATATATATACACAGAGTTTTACAAGCTTGGCATTATTAACTTGGGATCATTTGCACCTGCAACTGCATTAATGCAATGATCTTCACAATATTCTAATGATCTTGTACAGGATGAGTTGAAGTATGGAGACTACCTGATCAATCTAATTAAGCTTTTACTTTCATGGGTTCCTCGGTTCGTGACGTGGGTTAGCTCCTGATTCTCGGTAGTCATTAATTTCTATTAATTCCATCCTCCTATTCATCATCTCCTCCACCACCACCTCTCCCATTAATGCTCTCCTGTCACCCACCTGCATGCAAACCAATTATATAGATCGTATAACATATATATATATATATATATATATATATATATATATATATCATCATATTTATATATATATAAAGCCAGAGAGAATGAGAGAGAGGGACCTCAAGGAATGGAGGGGGTTGATGGATCCTCAAAGCATGGTTTCCTGTAAACCAAAAACCAAAGAAGAGATCAGAGATGATAGTGTGACCATGCAAAACTTCATTATTGCATGAAGGATAGATGTAGTCATGAGCCATATATGGAGAAAGAACAGTAAATTACTTGATAGAGGTATTGCAGCTAAAGAGGAAAAGCACAATAGCACAGTGAATAGTTGGAGCAAAGTCTTGTCTTGTTGCCTCATGATCTCCTTGCTTCTCATGCCAATGCAATGGATCAGAGTTGGTGTTTCTGTATGTATATATATATATATATATATATATATATATATATTGGAGTACTCTAAAATTCTAAAAGTTCAATCAATAATGATGAAGAGATCACTTCACAACTCATTAAGTATGCTTGTGAAGAAGCTTCATGCTATACTTTGTCAGACAGCACTAACACTACCAAGGTATTAATGCAATATATATATATATATATATATATATATATATATATATATATATATATATATATGTGAGTGAGTGGCAAAACCTTGATGAATGTCAATGGCTTGGCAGTCCACTATTACTGCCCCATTAAAGCAAGTGAAGAAAGGTGGCACTGTTGGTGGAGGCTTTGCCCCACCACACAAGAAGACTAGATATTAACATAGTCATGAAGTGCATCAAAAGGTAGGCTAGCTTTATATTCCATATCCAGGAAATCATATTACATTCTTAACTTCATGCATATATGGTTATGATAAACAGTGAAAGATCTGGATGTTGGTGGTTTAATGTGCTGTACTGAAAGATAATATAAACTTTTAAAATGCAAATATCTCATGAAACCTTTCTAATGGGAAACATCCCTATCTGAGGGAGGCTTTCTGACAGGAACATTGTTTCATTTTTGTTTTGCTTTTGTTGATTGACACTCATGAATGGTTCATTGGCCATCTTCATCCAAGCTTTTGTCGCTCACTGAATCACTATTGATTAATATATATATGTCTATGTATCCCTGTGGAGATTTTGGTCACAAACACTGCAGATCTGGAAAGAGATCTTGTTCATCTTTTAGTAATCATAATGGATTCTCTTCTATAAACTCTGAAATGTTTTCATTTCGGCCTTCATGGATGCTTACTCAGCTAACTCCATCTTTTGAGGCTTTGCAAGTGCAAAAGAACAAGCAGCTAAAAACTTAATTAGCAACAAAACGTGTTTAATCATTGTTTACTATTATGTGTTCTGCACTAATTCTGATGATTAATAATCAGGAGTGAGATTTTAGATTTATGTCTAAATGCTAACATTTTTTGATTTAAAAAATATAAGAGTATTATTATTTATGATTATTAAGCCTTTTGTGAGCTTGGAGTACTGATATCTCGGAATGCACTTATATGATAAACCAGGGGAGCCATGAGTGGAAAACATTATGTGATTACCATTTTTTTTTTTTAAATAGTGGATAAATCATAGTCATTAAATTTGAATTAATCAAGTTCCTAATTAAGCCTAGTACAACCGTTTTGGTGCAAGAGTTTGGTCCCTAGTTGAACCATGGTTACATTTCTCCCTGGGTTATGCGGTCCGGCCTGTTGTCGGTTGTCTTGTTATGCTTGGGCCTCATCCTCCTTAAAGTCTGTGCCCGATGGTCATTGGTCCTCCGCTTCTTTGGTTAGTGATAGGCTATTCTCCACGATGGCTTACATCCGCTGTATATTCGGCTTCTTGGTTTCGTGTACTACCTCAAAAAGAGACAGTAGGAGAAAGTCCGTGTGTTGGATTAGTTTCGTGCAAACACGTTGTTTATTCTGGAAACATCTCCGATTTCTCTTCAACCAAATGTTCCAGATGATAGCCATGGAAGTGAGATTCCAGTTCTTACTGGCCTCCTTCTCCACCAATCTGGAGAAATCTGTCTTCTCCCACATATCTCGTATCGTGTTCGGGAATACAATATGTCCAAATAGCTATCTCAAGTGAGCCTAGATTTCTATTGAGTACTGGCATCTGATGAGCAAGTGATCCATAGTTTCGTCATCCAAGTCACATAGATAGCATTTGGTTGTTCCTCCCTGCCAATTTTGTTGTACCAGATTCTGTAAGGTAAGGATCTTATCTTCTTGTGCTAGTCAAGCAAAAAGCTTGATTTTGAGAGGGCATGCTTGCTTCCAAAAGGACATCGGTAGGAAGCTTCGTCCTCCGCCATCGATTCCAAATTGGTAGAGTGATTTGACCGTGAATTATTGGTTTGATGTTAGTCTCCAAATCCTACAGTCCGCTCTTCTATTTCCTCTAGTGATTATCTTTTCCTTCATTTCTTGGATCATTTTCATCGCTGTTACGTATAACAGTCCTAGTTTTAATATTGGCCTCGCCTGTTTTATGTATCTATGTCCTGAATCGTGAGGGCTTCCTTGTTGACTAGTGTTCTCAATTCTGGGAGTCGGTTGCAGGGCCCTTGCCCATCAACCCAATTGTCAAACCAGACACTAATGGTGTTCCCTGTTAGCGATTTGGTTGTTATGCTCGCTATTACTAGGTCTCATTGGTCTGTGATTCCTTTCCATAAATTGGAGACCTAGTAGTACTTCGTTGAAAGTTCTAAGGTGTATGATCCCAAGCCGCCTTGTTCCTTTGGTTTACAAAGCTGCTCCCATTTCATTAATCGGTAGGCCTTGGATTCCGGATTTGCTCCTCGCCAGAGAAAGTTTCTCCGGATGCCATCAATCCGAAGTATCACCCATTGTGGGAGTTTGTATGTGGACATCCAGTAATTTGGGATCGCGATGAGGACGACGTTTAGTAATGTGATTTTGCCCCCATTAACAATAGTTTGCCTCTCAAAGCACCCAACCTATTGCTAACTTTCCGTATCGGTTGCAACCACTCCTTCCTAGGTTTGCTCCATGCCAACGACATTCTTAGATAATTTAGTGGCAGGTATTTTAGTTGGCATTTAATTTTATATAAATTAAATTGATGCATTCTATATTATTATCAACTTTAAATTGATTATTTTTTAAGAATGAGATAAGTGAGAGTATTGATAATGAAGTAGTGTCGCTTTTATGAAAAGATAACATCAAATAAAGTGTGCAAATTACTTTTATCGGGGGATTTAGTTAAAACATAACTAATTACTTTTTCACTGAAGGATCATTATTCAAAGAGTAGAAAAGTCACAAATAAAAAATAAAAAAAAACTAATGTAGCTTCAAACTTAATTTTTGATAAATAATGCAACTTTAATCTTAAGTAGAAAAAAAAACATTAATGAATATTCTCAACTTATCCCTATATATATATATATATATATATGAATCGTTCCTCCTAATCCCTAGAGTGGGGGTCATTCAACACAAAAGGCCAAAACAAAGACTCATTATAACTAGGTTTGATAGTCTTCTCCATCAGCATTTGGTTACTTTGGATGACCATCTAACACAAACAATTGTATAGTTATTAGCCTTTGGATTGACTTCGGCTTTGATTTTGGTTTGCTTAAAGTTAATTAATAAATAAATCAAGTTTAAGTCATAATTTCAAACTAAGTAAATGAGTTGAGCTCAAATCTATATTCAAGATAGGTTTATAATGTTTATTGTTATGAGATATATTTGAGATATAGATACATATAAGATATATATGGTTGTTAGATATAGTTTAGTCCCACATCGGGTAATTATATATGGTGTATATGTTACTTGCCTATAAATAGACTTCTGTTGTATATTAAATAACATGATTCTCTTTATAACCTTTCTCTTAACATGATCTCAGAGAGCACAGGTTTTGAATCATCTTAAAATAATTTTTTTTTTTTGTGGGGGCCGGGTCCTTCTCAACCCGGTCCCAGCTCCTTTGTCCGCTACTGCTCACGCTGCTCAAGGATGTCGCGCCACCCGTCTTCTCTGATCTTCTCCAATCTTCCCGATCTTCTCCAATCTTCCCAATCTTCTCCAATTTGCCTAGATCTTCTCTGATCTTCAAGGGTTTTCTCTAATATTCACGGATCTTCTCCTGATCTTTCCGACTCTGTGTTGCGGCTCTCTCTCTCTTGGCACCTGCTCTTTCTTTTTGTGCTTGTCCTCTTTCTCTCAGCTATTGCTCTCTCTCTTAGTGGATCTTCTCCTCTACTCCTAACATGGATCCTCCCCTGATCTTCTCTGATCTTCCCTGCTCTTCTTCTCATTGTTCGCGTGCCCGCCTACGTGTTGTGGCTCTCTCTCTCGTTCTTGGCGCCCGCTCTCTCTATTGGCACTTGCCCTCTGCGATTGCTCTCTCTCTCTCTTGGTGGATCTATAGTGTTTGTCCTCTCTCTTGGTGGATCTACAATGATTTCTCTCTCTCTTGGTGGATCTATATAAGTGATCCTTTTCTCCTTTACTCCTAACATGGCTTCTTCTCCTCCCGGCAACCTGCAACCTTCCTCCTTCTCTTCCTGGCTATCCACGACTGGCTTCTTCTCCCCTAGCGACCACCGCGCGGCTCTTTCTCGTCTATTGGCGACCACCTTCTGACCCTTTCTGAAGGGTTTGTTGATTGGGCCTCTCTGTTGGGCCTTCTTGTTTTCCATGGTTATCTTCATGGCTTCTCCATGGAATTTTTATGATCTTGTGTCCAAACTCAAGTTGGTACGCACACCACCTTGAGTTTGCGGGATATATAGTTGACCAAGCACATCAGCATCGATTCTCACTTTACCCGGTGTTTTTCTAGTGATCAAACAATCTCCCTTCGTTATCTTCCATCTGAGGTCCAGGTTATTGATATCTTCACCAAGGCTCAGACTCATGATCAGCATTCTTTTATGTTATTCAAACTCAAGACTCATGATCCGCCTTGAGTTAGAGTCTTGAGTTTGAGGGGGAGTGTTATGAGATATATTTGAGATATAGATATATTTATGAGATATATATGGATGTTAGATACAGTTTAGTCTCACATCGGTTATTTATATATGGTGTATATTTTACTAGCCTATAAATAGGCTCTGCTGTATATTCAATAACATGATTCTCTTTATAACCTATCTCTTAACAGAACCAAGTTCGAACCCCCGCTAACCTTAGAGAGGGCTGAAGTATGTTAAGGTGGACTCTACACCTGTGCCCGTCCCTAACTTCTCTTGTGGAAAAACTTATTGCCTTTCTCAAAAAAAAAAAATAAATAATAAAAAATAAAAAAACATCCGCTCCTTTTTTTATTTACTGAGTTCACCACAACTTTATTAACTTTTTTCCCCAAAACAAATTTAGTCAACCACACTATTTTATAATTTTAAATCCAAAAATTTGAGATAGAATCAAAACATAAACCCTAATTTTTATTTTTAATTTTAATTTTGATACATATAAATATTTTTCTATAGGCCTTGAATTATTAAAAAGAAAAATTAGTAAAGACTATCATCTTGAAACCAAACATCTCAGGGCTACATCGATGCAAAACTCGTTGTCAAGATCAATTTTCATAAATGTGCATAATTTGCAAACTTGGAAATTTTTTTTTGATAAATGTGCATCAACCACATTCTTTGAAATATCAAAAGGCTACAGATTACATAGTGGTAACCTTGGTCCCCGAGTTAGGTTAGGGTCTACAAAAATTATGTAGTTATTATTGTGCTCCGAGACATTATCTTCGAAATCATCATCTAATGGCATTTGTGATGGCGCCTCCAGGTAAAGGGCAAGCTCCTCTTGACTATGGACTCCCTCGATACCAACTTTGATTTCTTGGTTGCATGTGCCAAGAAAGCATTAGGAAATTAATATCGATGATTATTTTTGTGAAATGTGTTGTTTGCATGGAAACATCGTCGATTTATTTCAAGCCAAATGTTCTAGGTGATTGCCATCACTGCTAGTTTCCATCCCATTCCGGTGTCCCTTCCTACCTAGTTGGTTGGGGTGCTTTTGCCCCATATATATTGTATCAATTCTGACCGACCCTATATTGTGAAAAGTTTGTAGTAATGTCATTAAATGTGTTTTGTAAAAGGGCAATGTTTCAATAGGCGTTGGACTCTACCTCTTCCTTGCTTTCACAAATATAGCATATCATTTCCATTTCCACCCACGCTTCGCTAGGTTATCTAAGGTTAGGATCTTGTTATCCCATGAGAGCCATACAAGGAGAGTTTTCCTTTCTAGGAAATGGTTATCTCCAGAATTACTTCTAGATTGGGCTTCTAAGTCCTCCGTCCACTATAAAGTGATAGATTAATTTTACGGTGAACCTATTATGTAAACGCCACTCCTGGTATGACTTTAAATTTTTAATCTTTTGTATATGGTTTATGTAAAAGCTGCCCCGTTTATGGCTCAATCGATAACCCTAATTATGTTTTGAGTCCCTTACTCTAGTTAATATTAATCGAAAGGGTATATTAAATTGTTCCCTACTATGGATTTAATTTGATTTAAGTATGGGGTATAATGGCAAATTTATCCTCTCATGAGATTAAATGAGAGAGGGTCCATATGTAAACTATAAAATATTCAAGGTATTTTTACAAATAGGCAATCGTGATCCATGCATGAGTAAAAGAATCATGTGACCCTTATTAATATGATAAACAATAACCAACATGAACATTAGGGAATAATTAGCAAACAACGCAATGAGGAGATAATTGTACGTGGACTTTGATAGCAATAAAACAATATAAAAAAGAAAACAACGTTAGGATTTGCAGGAATAGGTATCTCAAAAAGAAACCAATTCTTGTCGATAGGGGACACCACATGGAAGAACCGTGGGCGCGTTCCTGGGAAGGAAAATGGGCTCCCGCCGAATCCCACATAAACGTTGTCCATCGTTCATCCGGAGGGCAATGCGGACACAAGGCAAAGAAACCGTTTCTCTGCTACGTCTTCTGACTCCCACTGTGAATCCTGAGAAGATTTTTGGTCGTGAGTATCGGATTTACTGTGTCTGGATGGTGAGGTGCAGTATCATCTAGAGTTTAAAAAGAGCATGAGTTCCAGTCATAAAGGGCAGTGCAGATACCCTTACAGCGGAGAGCTCCGACCTCTCTCATGCCGGAGACCCTAATGAAGACCACAACCATAGTGGAGAGACGACCGTGTGTGGGAGCAGAGTGTCTTCGAGCCGGGGAGACAAGGTTGATAAGAGGGAACAACAGAGTGTTGTCGGAGTAATCCTCTCACCGACGAGCCATCGGGCACCAGAGCACCACCCTGGAATGAGAGAGAGGGTGAGGAGAACATCACCATCGCCAAGCACGTCACGGTGAGCTACTGCATCTAGATATGTATAGATAGTTATGAAGAGAGATGTAGTGCATTACAATGAAGCGCAACCCTCACTTAACCTCGTTCAAACCATAATATACTACTGATTAGCATGGAAATCCACCACCTTGAGCCCGTTAGCAAGCTTTGTAAGGAGTTACACTTCAATGAATATAGGGGAAGCATACATGCATGTGCTCAAGCATGGAAAGAAAGGGGACGGACAATCCATGATACTATAGTATAACATGACGCAGCCATCAACGGTCAAGGCAGAGTATACTGTCCTAGTGTAACATGACGCAGCCGTAGCCGGTCAAGGCAGAGTACTATGTGATTTTACTTCACCTATCTGAGATATATTACTTGCTTTGTGACTCTGCTTCACTTGCTGATATTTTGCTCTGTAGTGCACACCTCTATCATTGGAGGATATTGGTATGCCTTCAATGTGTATGTACCTGTATTCTCATTTGATTCTAATATTGGGATTCGTTATTCTTTTTTGCTTTACTTAGGGTCCTTCGCCACATTTATTGCTTTCTTGTGATCCTACTGGCCTTTCTTTTGGCTCATGTACTTGGTTAAAACTTTTTCAGGGGACTAGCAGACATAGGATCGGGTATAGGCGGGGGACCCTCTGAGTAGCTATTTATTACACTTCCTGAGGTCTGCACACCTCATGCTTAGTTCTTTGAGAGTGAGACTTAGATTGTTATATGTATTTGCTATTGACTCTAGGGGTGACTACCTGGATCCTTTTATGGAGTTGTGTAAAATCCTTGTTATCTTTAGTATTACTTTAATTGTTATTTTCCTTCCGCTATTACTGTGATCTGTATCAGGAATCTATGGCCTTTCATCCAGGTGGGAACTTGTCCCTATTTAGGTGTGGTCGGTCTGAAGACGCCCAGACCCAGGTTCGGTGCGTGATAGTTTATCTTGCCACCCTGTATGGATTATAGATTTTAATGGGGAGGACCTTCATTTAAGACATTTTAGCTTCGGGACTAGGATGCTAATAAAAAGGGGCTTGCATGTAAAGGACTCCAAGGGATGGGTTGAAATGTTAATGGTTAAGAGTCACATGAAATGACAACTATTAACTAGGGTTAGAGGATACTTTAGCTAACCCTGAACACCAGCCTTTGACCTCCTTTATTACCATAAGAATCCTTGAGCCTTACTTGGATCTCCTTAGTTTCATGAGATCCCAATGAAGGATGTGTGTTTTAAAAGTTATTCTTCTTGTTAAAGATTTATGTATTGTTCATGATTTTAAATATTATTATTCTTGTTCCTTGAGATTAACTTGTTATATTTTGGAAGTGTTCAAGAAGATGCACTTGGTCTTGAACCATAGAACTCTTAAAATGAGAAACATCTAATCACTAAATATGTTCACAATCGTGGTAATTAAGGAGGAACATTAATTACCGTGAAAGATTGTCATGTCGATTAAAAATACATTGTAGTTTTATGAATGTTGATAAGGGATTATCATTTAATGACATGAGTATATAAAATACGTATTTTATATATTGAACATGACCCAACTAGTTGGAACATTATATGGATTGTGTTTTGTGTCATTAATGTTTCCATTGTGTCTTTAGAATCTTAGATATGAGACGTGTAGGTTTTTCACATGTGAATCTGCAGTTCACCACACTTTAGTAATGGTTTCTGACTTTCTAAACACCTCTATATCTCTCTTCCCAGCATTCTCCCTCATTGTCCTCCCTTGTTGGTGTATCGTTGTTGTTTTGGCTCTGGTGACTTCTTCTAAAAGGTTAGAGATTCTCCCTCTCTTTAAATGGTTGAATTCTCTGGTTTCCAATAAGTGTTGAGCAAGACCATGACTTCACGTGAGGAGCAAGAAGTCTAGGGATAGTGAATAAGGGTTGAACCTGGGAGAGTTATGCAGTTAGGGCCTCCTAAGGATCTAATCTTGTTTGTTGAAAACTAGTACTCATTGAACATGCTTGCAGGAATCTTAATAGCACAGAATGCATTCTGTCATAGATTTGGGTGATGTGATTTGGAATAAACTAGTGTAATGTATCCCTGAACAGATGTAGTGGCATATGTGTAAAATCCAAGATTTTTCTTAAATTATCATTCCTAATTGTTCTTTAATTATTTTGTTAATTAAAAAAATTCCCAAACTTAGAAATTATTGGATTCAAATGAAAAGGAGGATTAAATTGGTAAATCTCTTAATTAGGGTTAAATGGATTCATCAAGGACCAATTTGTAATTTCAAAGAAAGGTTGGGATTAAATGGAAAAGTGTCTCTCTCACGAGAGGGACCTTTATGTAACTCAGAGATAACTGAGGGGGTTATGTGCAAAAAGCTATGAAAACCATGCAAAGAGAGTGATTGAATAGTAGAGATTAAGAGGGAATATATTGATGGGTAGATGGAGGCCACGTGGAGCAATATTGAGCGTCCATTCGTTAGATGGATCAAATCCGAGGCAAGTATAGGGTTTTAACGAATGACCTCATCGTACGGGAGAACGTGCGCCGTCAACCATCTATAGATGTGGGTTAAGTTCTAGGCACGAGATTTGATCTCAGCCTCTCATCCACTCTCAATGTGTGGGGTTGATCTAAACTATTCATCTGAGGATTTTGTTTAAGTTTGAGGCAAGGGATTTAATCCAAACCTCTCGTTCTCATTACATAAGAACTAATCCAGGCCGTTCATCTTAAGTGGCTGCTTAAATTCAAGGCATGAAACCATATCCAAACCATTCATCACGTGGAATTAATCTCCACCATTCATCTAGAATGGTAGTATAAGTTCTAGGCATACACTCACATCCTAACCACAGGTCCAATCTAATCACACGGGGAGGCATCTGAGCCGTCCATCTTTGATTGTAGATTAAGTTTGAGACACACAAGCTTCATCTAACCACCCAACAGGAACGTCATATGGGTGGAATATCAGCCGCTCACCTCCGGAGTGTGTTGGATATGAGGCACAGTTGTAAGTTCATCCATCTACCACCGCCATGTAGGTGAATATCACCGTCTATCTCTGCACGTCATGATCTCAAGGCGAGGATAAGATTGTACCCCTCTACCCACTCGCCACCACGAGCATAGCTACCTTCCTGACGATCTCTCGTGTGATCTCTGGGCCGGCCAGCCACAATGAAATTTGATCCTTGCTTGACAGCCACCATCAGCAGGATCGTCGTCGTTCAAATCCCATAGCGAACCCTTTTAAAGAAACTTCTCCGATAAACCCTAGTGGCTTCCACCATTAGAGAAGAAGTGAGAAAGAGAGAGGGAGGAAGAGAGAGTGGTGGTAGGAACCTCAACCCATCCCCTATCATGCACGAGGAGCAACCGTGGAGTTGGGGCGGACGATACTCAGACAAGGAGAGAACTTTATCCAAACCGCTACCAGCGCGAGGTAGACGTCGAGCTGTGCTGCCACTCATAGAATCTAATCGGGATGTCCGACGCCTTCGTGACCCGATGATACACGCACAGGGTGCGTGACAAACTACCCGCAAGTGTACGAGGTCGATCAAGTAGTAAAGTACCCAAAGATAAGGTTATCGAATCCACAAGGACTAGAATACTAGTACTAACTGTAACATCCCTAATTTTTCAAAATAAATATTCAGTAAATTTTCAAATTTTAAATAAGGTTAATTAGCTTAGAAAACATATTTAAATATTTTAACCTCAAAGTTAAAGAAAATCTGGAATTAATGGACCCGATTTCCAGCCTCGCAACTATAGGGCCAAGAGAAGGCCTTATTGGGCCAAGCCACTTTTACTTAGAATAGTTGGAGGTGGATAGTTAGCAGAGTTAGATTAATTAAATGAGAAAATAATTAATAATTAATTAGTCCAGATTAATTAAGTGAAAAATATCAGACAAAAGGTAGAGTCCTGATAAAGTAGATCTGGCTTAGTCAAAAGCCGAGAAACACGGATCTTGGTCGGGAGAAGAGACGACCCGTGATGCTACAGTAAGCTTGTGTCACTGAGGTTGTATAACCCTGGTTTCCCGAATCTGGGTCGGAGATAGAGATGAGCCAGATAAATTATAATAGTCGCCCTCGTGACGGCATAGTAACCAAATAAAGTTGTTTGGCCTTTAGTAGGAGATATTTTACAAGATAATATAGATTAATCAAATTACTTATTACAAGATAAGTTATTATAATGGTTTTAGATATTAAAAATATTACTTAAATTAAAACTTCTTATAACTTTTATATAAGTTTAGGATGAGAAGGGAGAGAGAGAAAAGTTCTCTCATTCTCTACCTCTCTCTCTCGATCTTAGATTTAGGGCTTCACCCACCCCCAAGACCCTCGTCGGCGAACCCCACCGGCATGCATCGTTACACGCCTGCCCAAGTAGCCAACAGCTCGATGCCCCTTGCCACGCTGGCCCCTCAAGCACCGCTCAAGCGCCTCCCGCTGATCACGCCATCTGTCCAGCCAAGCCGGCGCCGCCGGGCCGCTCTCCAGCCCCTCCGCCGTTGGGCCACGCGGCCAGCTCTGCCCGAACATCCCCGAGCGCATGCTGGCCGTTCCTTCCTCCGGTCTGCAGCCCTACACCAGCGAACAGCCCCATCGCTGTCTTTTTTTTGTAGTGCAACCACTGTTCTTCTACCTCTTCTCTGGCAAGACTTGAACGCCGACGAACAGTCCCCTTCGTCAAGTAAATCCCTAAAAGTTCAGATTTGGGGAAACCCTAAGTATATGCATGAATTTAATGGAAATTTTGGGTTGTAAAAGGGTTCATAGTGTTGTATGATAATGGATTAAATTCTAGTTTATATTGAGAGTATGCTTGTATATTTTCGGGGCTCTATAAATAGGGGAGGTGCCTGTGAATTTTCATGAAAATTCTAAGTATTAATACCTTATTAGTTTCCATGTTAGCATGCCTACTTGCTTCATGCTTTAGATTAATTGAAATGGGCTAGTTGATCATTTTAAGGGACTTGTTAGAAGATAATAAGCTTGAGTTAAGATAATGTGGGCATATTGTACATTTATTGTATTCTTAGCGATTAAATTAAAGCTATGAATATAATCATAGTATTTATGAATTCTAGAAGCATGTATTGATTTTAAGTAAGAATCATGCTTCAAGAGTTTAATGAGTTACAATATTCTATCGAGTTTAAATTAGAGTATGAGTTAAGAATACAGTCTCCGTATTCATAAGTTTTGTATTTCTATTATCAGGAAAGGAAAAAGGAAAAGGCAAAATCAAGTCAGCCGCTGTCGAGGGACCGAGCCAGTCTTAAGCTCGGACTAGACTCAAGTGAGAGAACTAGCTGTACAGTACGAGTTTTTATCGTATTTTCATTTTATTACAGATTTGATTTCAGATTGAAAAGCATGAGTTAGAATTTTCTTGAAAACTTCCAGAGTTTTAGAAAATCATTCATGCACAGTAATCAATAATAGAATACAGAAACAGATACAGAAACAAGTAAACTACACTTTATTGATATACTTGCTTGTACTAGTGCTGGCTCGTAGAGAGCCAGAGAGTACGGCACTAGGTTAGGAGATGAGTGATTTAAATATTTGATTTTTATTACCTAACTATTTGTTTTTAAAACATTCCATTTTATGAAATTAAAACCTCTTTCCCATACTCTTGGAGTGCCTAGTGTACATATATAATTTAACCCTGTGTAGCAAGGATAGATCTACCCGTTGGTCGCTGGTCCTGCAGTATTGAAGTAGATGTTTAGTAAGAAATGATAGTATTGTGATGATCAGATGACTCCGTATTACCCACCTCCCGGTAGAGATTAGAGATCCACCGTAGAGGCATTTGGTACAGATTACCAAGGGTAATTTCGAAAATCATTCACAGTACAGAGAAACAGATTATGAGTTATATGCATACATCATATTTCTATGCATTTGATATGATTAAAACAGATTGAAGATAATGCATTGACCAGCATGATATTGCTCAGCATTTCTTACAGATTTCAGTATTAAATTTCAATTATTTTATATGCATATATTATACTTCAATTCTTTTAGTTTTATTTAATTATACAGGTACATTATATACCCGATAGAGTTGTTCCCAAATCACTGAGCTCTAGAAGCTCAGCCCCTTTCTCGTGATATTTTTGATGCAGGCGATAGACAGGAGACCAGATAAAGGGTTTGTCTAATCGCGAGTCTAAGTGGAGATGTCCTATAGCTGGCTCTGACTTCGTAGTATCTTAGTTCCTATTTAATTTTCTTTTATGAGTGTATTTGAGACGATTATGTCTGAGAGAGTATTTTATTTGATGCTGTACTAAACAGTATTTAGAGTTTGAATTTATGATATGATATGACTAGTTTGCTTTATTAGCTTCCGCTTATACTTGATTATTATTGATTAGCAGTTTTACAACCTTAGGTTTAGGGTTCATTCCCTTGACCTGGCTGGTGTGACACGTGTCTCCTGAAAAGGAGATGGGTGTTACACTAAATATCCTTGCTATCTAGTCTAAAACTATAGAAGGAGTTGTGATTGATTGATTATCCTAAAAAGGAACTAATGAGAACAATTGGCAGACTGTGTGCAATCATAAATGAAACATGGTACCTCAGATTACAATCCACCTAGGATTCCTTTATTAATAATAGAATTCTAAGTATTGGCATCAATTGATTAATTCTTGGGAGTTTGACAAAAGATGCCACATCCGATCTCTCGGTATGCAGATCGAACTCATTACTTATGCCTAGTAATAACCTAACTAAAAGAGATATGGATCTATGCATAAAGAGACATGCAAGTCAAAACCCTAAGCACGTATGTGCCTCACCAGAATATTACTAGGTATATAACCATGGCTCATGCAAAATGCAATCACATAAATCAAGGACAGAATCACAAGAATCATCAATAAAGGAAAACTGATAAATAAAAGAATTCAATTAACAAATATCCTAGGGTTCATGTGTCTGAGGCACCAACGAAGGGGTTTCGCCTCTCATGCTAATGGAAACACTAACAAAGATACCAGAGGAAGACATAATTGAAAATATGGGACTCCCTTGCTCAATGTCTTCTTTGCCATTGATCTTCTATGAAGCCTTAGCCGTCACTCGGAACACCCGCCGAAGACTAATCTGCCAAAGTCCCGGAATCTATGTCCTCAGCGGCTTATATAGAATTTTGATTTTTGGCACGGGCATGTGAATCTAATGCACTCCTGTGCCTACTCTCATGCTCGATCTTCACGCGTTTTGAAGACAAAGAGGTGCACAACTATGCACATCTCTACTGCGGCCGTGCACATCTCTGTGAGAGTCTCTTTCAACTTGTTTCGTCTTGGTTTGTCCCGTTTCTCGTTCCTTCATTCTAGGTACCTATCTTACTTGCTAAATCACAAAACAAACTCAGATAAGCACAAAAATAGAGGAATTGATACAAAACAACGGGATAAGTGCATGCAAATGTGATTGAAATATATGTATAATTGTGCACTTATCACCCAAGAACCTCGTAAGAGTTGGGTAAGCCATAACCTCAAGCTCCTTACGTGTTAAGTCGCCTGACCTAGTTTGCCATAGCTCCTCGGAGAAGGCGCACAGCCACACCGCAAGGAGGGACGAGCCACGGGACAGCCACCGGAGAAGTCGCTCCTCGAATGATTTGTGGACTGCCGGACGGAACACAATCGGCCTTGAGGCGCGCCAGCTCCTAGATCTCTCTTCCGGAAACGATAGAGTCTTCTCGGAGACATCGACGCACTACCAACCCCCACGATGAGCACCCCCTCCCTCCTCAACACTGATTCTCTTCCTACATGCATGCATGAATACGTTGAGGCATTGGGTTATTCATGAATTGTATGAATGGGTGCTATGCATGACCATAAACTTGGGGGCCCAAGTTAGGGAAGTGAGTGCAGTTGTCGACCATAGCAGAGAACCCTCATTAGAAGAGGAAGACAAGTTATACATAGCCTTAGAGAAAGAACTAATGTAGGGAGTTAGTCTTGTCAGCCTGGTTGCATGTTATGAAAGTCTCAAACTTCTAGTTGTCACTGATGGAGGGAAAGGTTAAAAGTACTTTACTTAGGTTCAAGTCATTTTCTCTGTCCCTGTGTTTATGTGTGTGTGTATATATATAAATAAACTAATAAATATATACAAATTTGGGAGGGGTACCTTACTTGTTTCACATTATAACTAAGGTCTATTTTGTCTTTAGAGTTGAATGAGGAGTTCATGCATTCACAATTACCATACATGAGTGAGATATGTCACATGGTAGTCTACAAGCACCTGGTTTAATTGTTGTAGAGTTACTCGTCTTATTTTCATGAACTTTTCTTAAGGGTGGGGATTTTAGTGCAGAAGAAGAGGTGCCAAACAAGGGACTAATTCGAGGGTTTAGTTATAGTACTATGCCAAGTTAAAAGGTTAGAAATTTCACTCATACAACCAGGAATATTGGCCAAAAGAAGGTGTTATCAGGTTAGGTGTTGAATTCTGTTCATGGGTCAAGGTCACCCTATGTGAACTTTGGACCTCATTGGGATAAATTCAGGTCATTAGTAAGTAACTAGAGTAGACTTAACTAATAAAGGATAGAGGTTGGGTTAGTCTGGCTGGTAGTGGCAAATAGACTAAAGGTCCGGTTAAGGTTAAGTTGGTTAGCAGGCTCTGGTAATGGGCCAACCACTGTATAGATTGATTATTTTGTATACACATACATACTAATATAGACTCTATTATTAGATACTGACATAGAAACGAGGGTCACGTCAGGGAGAGACACCAACTAACTATTGGATATCTCTACACCAAAGGTAAGTTACTCTGGCCTAGTTCCCACTCTATGTTTGAGTGTTTATTGGTTTTTCTGTTACCATGTTATTGTCTGGATTAGCGTACACATATCTATTCTCTTGCTTTGTTAGATTTCTATTTTCTGTGATAGTATATGCATGTTGATATGTTGGCGTTCGTTTATGTGTGCTTGTGATTACTGAGTATGCCTATCTGTTGACCAACACGTGGCCGCGGAAACACGTGAGCTTGTGCGCTGGCCGGATAGTTATATGTCAGCTTTTCTTATGAATTCTTCCGCCCGGTTCAGTGGAGCGTGGCTCCGGTGGGGCATTCAGGCTTGAGGAAATCCTGGCATTCTGATGGTCCATGCCAGGGAAGGATACTCTAGCCATCCAACCCATTAATGTGACGATTCGCTGACCGTGTCGACAAGTACGAGTGGTGGCGCCCACAATTTCCGACAGGATGGTCGGTTCTAGCTAAGGTTAATGTTGCTAACCGGGGAATATTTAAGAGTCTTCTTTGGATCACTCTTTCAGACTTAAGGCTGTAGTTGTGATTAGGAGTCTGTACCGTTGATAATCCATTGGAGTAGGTTTGAGACTCCCAAATGTTGGATGGGGCCTTGACATTTGTAGGGTGCTTGTACCCTTATGTTTCCATTGTAGACTCTGATTTATTTTATTATGTTTAATTATTTGCATTTTTTTATGTTTATCTGCCATATGTTTATGATTACCTAGACCTTGTATCCGAGTAGGGCTCGTCTCCACTTAGGTACGACCGATTTGCTCACGTGCTCGAGGCCCGGGACCTGGGTCGGGGCATGACAATATGCCTGCCAGATCTTGCCCTTTCTGTAAATAGATATCTTGCAACCTAATCTTTAGGGCATTAAATTCTTAGTTATCTATGTTCTAACATGATACTCATAGCTGCAACTTAAAAACACAATACTTGATGTTGCTTAGCGTGTCGTAACAATGTGAACCCATGATCTAAGGGAAGAAACGATGGGATAATTGCCCTTCTTTAACACTTCTTGTCTTGCCCTTAGAAACCAAACTTTAGCCTCCAATCTTGATGATTATTCTCTAGCAGTTTAGTGTTTACCCAAAGACTCGAGTGCAAGCACTCAAGCCTCCGCACGCAAGCCGCACGCGGGTCAAAGTAATAACCGGTGAGTACCGGGTCGAAATCATAAGGGAACGGTGAAGAATTCTTATACTAGAAGAAGTGAACGAGAAACTAGATAAATCAATGTATTATGAGTGTTGATGTAAATTGTCTGTTTTGAGTAAACTTGTGTTGAATGTGAGTTAGTGTGTAACCAGAAGATTTAAAAGGGGTAACTTTTCAGAAGGAATACCTAGGGTTGTAGAGGATACTAGATTTGTAGAGGATTTTTCTCTAAGGATTGCTATACGTAATTGAAGATAGAAGTGGGTATATGTGTGATTAGATATGTGCTTCTGTGCGCTCCGGGTGCATCAAACAAGACATTATGTCTAAGGATCACGCACCGATGTCCATATGTCTATGGTACGATCGATACATTATAGGACAACAACTAATCACTACCGAGGAAGTGCCTACCCTGATGTCTCAGTGATAGGTCACAACGGTGTCACGCCGTCCACCCAATTCCTCTATTCTACTCACAAGTCTAGATGTCTCATAGGACTTGGAGTTGAGAATACTCAATGTCTTTCAACAATTGAGGGATACAAAGAATAGATTCAAAGGCACATCCATACAATGAAGTAAAAGCAATCCAACGATAGTTAATATCAAATCATAGCATCCCATACAACCCTAGATGAAGGGTTTAAGCTCCCATTGTCATAGAGACATTAACAACAATGAAAGCTATTAAATAAACATCCATATGCACCATAGATAAATCTAAAAGCATTTAGAACAAAGGAATGAAGATTCCCCTCATAAATGATCGCTTTCCAGCTCCAAGGGGCTAGAAATCGCCTTCTGGACCTTAGCTCCGCTTTTTAGCCTCCCCCCAACTAAGATACCTTTAACCCTAGCCTTTACTCCTCTTTTGTAGTTCAGCAGTCAACATTGCGATATTGCAATCTCGACATCGCGATGTGGGTATCGCGATGTTTCCAATAACATCGTGATCTGATATTTGAGCTTCCAAACGCGCCCAGCTTGCTGAAGACATCGCGATGGGATATTCATGACATCGCGATGTGACATCGCGATGGTCCCAGAGAACATCGCGATTTGATAAGCCTTGAATTTTAGCGTGCAGGTGCATCAAGACATTGCGATGTCACAACCTCGACATCGCGATGTTGAACCTTGATATGCTCAGTTAAACCTGTTGCAACAAATCTCATTCACTTTAGTATTTATCTTCACAAACAGGTGTAAAATATCACAAAATGCATGTCAGGTCATTCATACAAGCAGATACTGAGTTTTAGAGTAAAGATACAATTGATTCGATTAAAAACTCTCGTTTTTTACTCTAAATTCCCCCAACAAATACTAGTAGGATAGCTCTAATTAGAGAGCTATCATTTAGCCTCTTCAACAGTTGAGCTTCTCAGCTACATTTAGATCAGTTTAGGCCCTTACTTGCCTTAGAAAAATTGGGGAGTAACATTTGAAAACTATAGCTGACAACCTTGTTTATTGCAGTTTGGGACCCTTATTTGCTTATAATATTGTAGCCTCAAGCTCCAGCACCCGATGTAGTTTTTTCTGTAGTTAGAGATACATGCCTTGCATTGTTCTTTTTGGGCTTAGGTTCAACATGGTTATTTGTGGGTTAGTGCTAGTCACTAAGATTGCAGTTTAACATGTTTACATGGATGTAATCATAACTAAAAACATAGAGAAACTACACACTAATAGTTTTAGTCTTATCGTATATGAAATAATGGTGTTATAGCTATGACCATAGCGGTATTGGACACTAGAGGCATACTTAAATGGGCCACTAAACTGCAAAAATTCTTGAAACCTTGCAGGAACATACAGCCATGTACCGAAGTTGCATTTAGAGAGTATGCAAGTCATAAATGTGGGTTACTAATATGATGTATTGCATGCTTATGTTGTTTATGGGACTAGAGATAATGGTGGGAATAAATAAAGATAGCGTTGTTTAGCCATCTACTTGCCCCCTAAAATGCAGTGCTAAACATGGAACAAGGAACCCTTAAGGGTGTTCTAAGCATACGGTAGGGGTTGCTACCCCATTAAGACCTTATGCCTTAGTTGTGATTGTCAACCTTGTACCAAGTCATATTCATCTACTAAATTATATGTTTCTTTACTAGATCTAGATACAGAGGTGTGAGTCGCAGCTGAGTTGAGTTTAGACCTTCCACAATTGTAAGTATTCCACATATAAATCTCTGTAAATATTTTCCTTTATAAAATATCTTGCTTTGTGATTTTTAAGAAAAAGGTAAACTTTATCTTGGCTGTTAAATTTTTGAATTGGCTTATTTTCTAAAAAGATCTTTGAGGTTATTCAACTCTGTAATTCTGGTTGATATGGATTTTTATTAGGAGCTTATTGTATTCTGCTACGTCTCCAAATATGGCTATGCTCTGCTTTGTCCCTAGCCAACTGGGGTAAGCATTGGCCGGGTCGATACGTGAGCTAGGCATTGCCCATGTTGACACGTGAGCTAGGTATTGGTCGTGTTGACATGTAAGCTAGGCACTAGCTGTATCGGCACGTATCTGATATATGTTATTCTGGTGCCATCTGTCATTCTGACTCAGGTACCTGCGGGTTACTAATTATGCATATCTGATATTCTGACTCGCGAAAGACTGAGGGTTATACATTTTTATTCTGATATGGTCACAACATATTTAGGAGACGATATTGTGTTGTGTACATGAAAACTATGTGACTTTCTGAATTATTTCGATTATAGTATTTTGTGAACTGCTTTATTTGATTTTTAGCTTGAGTCTTACTAAGAGATATTTGGTACCTATTTTTGTTATATCTATGAGGATTATTCTGTTATATATGTATTGAAGAATCTTATTAGTATCTTTTAAAATTTATGCATGACTTCAATATTTTCTTTTAGTTGATGCTTACTGGGTTTTCGAGCTCATTATTCAATTGTTTTTCCCCCTTTCAGATCGCGACGCATAACTAGTATCAGGGGGTGTAGGAGGGGACTCCCTGCGTAGTGGTGTGATATTTTGTGAGATGTTTTGACCTCATTTTGTGTTAATATACGACTACCTGAGGGACTTGTAGCACCTATTCAAGATTCTTATGTACCTTTGGATCCTTATGGCTTGTAGGGTGTACGTTGTTAAACTTATAAACATCTTATTTTTTATCAGATCATGTTATAGATAGTAAGTTTGTGCAGTGTCATATGTACATTTTTAATTATTAGATCTAATCAGGTTCTGAGGCCTTGCATACAAGTGAGGCCCGTTCCTGCTTGGATGCCGCCAGTTTGTCGGCATGCAAGCTTAGTTCGGGTGGTGACATGTTCCTAGGGACCATACTTCATTTTCTACTATCTTGTGTTTTCGTCTTCCTCTCAACCAGTGTTGAGTAATAAGTTGAGCTCTGTCGTACCCTCCGGTGTTAAAGCCTCTCACCTTAGCAGAGGTATCCCTTATTGGATATTGTTGTCTACTTCTCCATAGATATTGTTGACTATTATCTATTTATCCATTTATCTAAACAAAAGTTGATGGTGCTTCCTTCTCTTGCTTTTGTTATTATGTTCATCAATACTACATCCTATTAATGTGTGATGCCCTTGTTGGCTGCTTTTGGTATGGGTTTATGTAGTTGTTCTTGAAGTAGGCACGCTTTTAGGAATTTGAGACATATCTCGGCCTCTTCTGTAATGATTCTCAACCACCATTTTCCTAGAATGGTTGCATTGAAGCTTCTAAGGTCTATAATTCCTATTATCCTTGTTCTTTTGATATGAGAAATCGACTCTAGTTCACTAGTCTATGTGATTTTGATTCAAGTTGCGGCTCTATAGGAAGTCATATCGGAGGGCGTTGATATTACTGATGATCCATTCTAGTAGTATGTAGATGGCTAACTAGTAGTTTAGGATTGCAGAGAAGATCAAGTTTAGTAATATGATACTCCCTCTGAAAGAGAGCAGACGACCATTACATGTACTAATTCATATTTTGATTCTCTATTAGGGTAAGCCAGTCCTCATCTCTTGGCTTAGAGCATGAGATTAGTATTCCTGGGTACTTTATTAGGAGTAAAGGCAAGCTGCAGGTCATGATGCCCGCAGGTTCCTCTAGGGTGTGGTCATGTGATCTTATTGGATTAAAACACTTTTTATAGTTGATTTCGTAGGTTGAAGTGTCCTTCGTATAAGTAGAAAATTAGCTTTAGCTTTCTAAAGTGTACTACTTCCCTAGAGCATAGTACTAGTAGTCCATTTGCATATTGTAGTGATGTTAGCTTCTTTATGTCATGGTTGCGGCAACAAATGGCTCTAAATATGTCATGGCTACAAGGATAAAGAGTAGTAGGGAGTACTGGTCACCTAGGTGCCTTATGTAGTTGATCAATCTCCCGTTGATCAAAAATTTGGTTTTGAGGATTATTGGTGTCACGCCTCGAACCTGGGTCCGGGCACGTCGGTAGACCGGCCACACCCAAATAGGGACAAGTCCTCGCGTGGATACAAGTCCTCAGGTTCCTGGTATATATATATATATATATATATATATATATATATATATATATATATATATATATATATATATATTCATGAAGGTCCATTTGCTTTTGAGTCCAATCATATCACACCCTTAGATGGTGCCAATTAATATGAAGTATGCCAATTGAAATTTAATCCCTCATTTTCTTAATAATAACTAAGGTGGGGAAGATTAATTGACTCCAAAAATAATTAGGGCAATTTAAGGATTTATTTATTCCATAAATTGTGTGGCTTTTAAAGTAGGATTGCTTTAATCTAGTTGACTTATTTGGGGCCAAAGCCCCTTGTGGTAAGTACTTCTAGAAGGAAATCCTAGATGATCATATCAAAGGTTTTTTCGAAATTAATCTTGAGAAGGGCACCATTTGTGTGGTTCAATTTCATGATAGATATGAGCTCTTCTATTGCTATGATATTATTTTATATGCATCTTCCTTTTATAAAGGCAATTTGGAATTGATCTACTAAATTCCCAATGGCTGATTGGAGTCAATTTGCTAGTACTTGGTAATGATTTTCATGAAGCAATTTAGTAAGCTTATTGGCCTAAAGTCTTTAATTACTATTAAGGCATCATTTTTTGGGTATTAGTAGGATGTGGACCCAATTGATTCTTTTTAATTATGCTTGCCCATTTTAGAAATCCTCAAGAAACATCAACTTGTCGTTCTTGACGATTTCCTAGCCTTTTTGGTAGATTGTTATTGGGAAACCATCCAAGCCTTGTTCCTTGTCAGAGTTTATTTCATTGAATGTTGATCATGTTTCTTCATTGATCAATAGGGATTTGAGATGGTCAAGACTTATTTTTTCCATATGAGAGAATAGCTAGTTCTAGTTTATTGTGTAGCATACTTCCCTTTTGGATCCCAATATTTCTTTAAAATGAGTTATGACTGCTAGTGATAAGTCTTTTGGTCATTCAATGGTGTCTCTTTGATATTCAAGTTTATGGATCTAGTTTCGGTTTCTTCGCTAGTTTGCAATTGCATGAAAAGTTCTTGTGTTGCATTCCCCTTCTTTTAGCAATGCCATTCTGGAGTGTTGACATCAGTGTGATTCTTCTTCTTTTATGATGCTCTTATAGTCTCATTGTATACCTTGTTTGGTCTTCTTTCATAGTAGCTCCCTTGATTCTTGGATGACATCAAAGATTTCTAGTTTTTTTAGTAGCTCTTTTTTCGTGTTATTAGATGCTTTAAGTATTTGTGTATGCCATTTCTTCAACCTATGCCTAATTAAAGTTAGTTTTTTTGAGAGAGTGAAAACTTCATTCCCTTTGTAATATGTCCCTTGCTACCATGCCCTAAACATGTTCCATAATCCTTCTGTTTTGGCCTAATCTCTATTGAAGCGGAAGAGCCTTGATGTAGGTCATGATAGCCACATTCAAGGCTTATAGAATCTAATCTTATTCTTAGACATATTATTTTCCAGATTCTAGATAATGTTATGATCCAATTGATGAAGAGGAAGCGGTTGAGTTGGGCAAGGGTTGAGTGACAGTTGATTAAGGTGAATCTCCTTCCATGGAGGGGTGAGTCATAAAGTTGGAGTTCTTGAATTACTCCCTTAAAGTTACCTAGTTCTTTAATGTTTTGTAGGCCCCCTTTCTTTTCCTCCCTTGATCTTGTTGTATTAAAGTCTCCTCCCAGTATCCATGAGATATCCCTTCTTGATCCGATTAGTTTTGTTTCACATAAGACTGCACTTTTTTGTCAGTGGTCAACTAGCTCATAAACCTTTGTGCACATCCATGGTTTGAAGTTGGTAAGGTCCTCAAGTATGATTGTTATGGAGAACCTATATGTGTATCATTCACCACCTTAAAGCGGTTGTTATTCCACCTCATAAACCAACCACCTCTTATGTTCTCCGTCGAGTGTACTAGTCTTTCATCATATGTGCTCCCCCTATGGACCACCAAGTTATGTTACTCACAATGACCAGTTTTGTTTCTTGTAAATAAAATAGATCTTCCCTATGCAGGTTTAATTAAGTAGTCTTGTACTAGAAATCATTTCTTTCTCTTGCCAATTCCCTTGGTATTCCATGATATGAGCTTAATATGGTAACTTTTAATGTTCCTTTATTAAAGCTTGGGGTTCCTAGGGTTGCTTAGATGCCATCCCTGTCCTAATCGACTCTTTCTACTTCCATTCTATGCATATGTGCTATATGTCCTCTTCAAGTGTTATAGATCCACTCTCACAAGTAATGCAACAAATATGCAAAATCCAAGATTTTTCTTGAATAAAAGGATTTAAAATTTCCTCTATTTAATTTTTAGTTAATTAAAGTGCTAAAGGTCATTTTGGGGATTTGAATAAAATCCAAGGGCATTTCGGTAAATGAAGAGACTTATAAGGAATGGATAAATCTACTTTCATAAATTTATTTGATTTAGTTTAGATTGATTGATGATTTATTTAATTAAATGGAAGTTACCAATTTAATTAAATATGGAAAACTCTTGATGGTGATCATGATTGGAACTTAGATGGAAGAAGAGAAATTGATTGATTAAATCTATGATTTAATGAATTAGGGAATGTCCTAAGATTGGTATGATTGGGTTTAATCGAAAAGGAAAGAATAAATCAATTTAAATTATTTGGACTGCCAAGGGTCTGGTGGTAATTACAAAAAGAAAAGAGGATTGAAAAATAAATGTATTTCACTCAGAGAAAGGACCTAAACATAAAAATAAAAAGAAGAAGGACTTGAGAGGAAAATTGTGCTCTCTCACATGTGGAGGACCGGCATGTAAAAGTGAAGAAACTCAGGGATTAAATGACAATTATCTAGTGAAGCCATGCACGGTTGAGTTTAACCGGACAGGATTAGATCATCAAGAGATAGAGAGTAAATTCGAGGCGATAAGGTGGAAATTTGGCCACTCATCAAGGTTATATAGAAGTGGTTAATCTGGACCGTTGATCTCATCTGTGGTTTGAGTTCTAGGCACGGGAGAGGATCTTAGCCGTTCATGCCGCGAAATCTCGACTCTCTATCCGATCAGTTGATGGATCCGAGGAATTATAAAATAATCCTCACCGTTGAATCATCCCAGCCATCAGATTAGTGGAGCGAACTGATCCCGAGACAGGCCACTGTCTCCTTCTCCCTCCGCCCGAGCCAGCGCGCGTGACACCTTGTTTCCATGAATGGCTACATGCGATCCCGGCCGGAAAAGGAAGGTGGAGAAGATGATTGTGGAGAAGATGATTGGCTCGCAATCTCCTTCGCCAGCAAGATCCGATCTTCCCCGAGCTCTATAAAACGGAGTTCGTGGCGGAACATTGGAAGAACTGAGCGGTGAGAAACAGAGAGAGAGGGACCAGGAGGCGGAAGGAGGGGCGCCCGATTGACAGAAGGAGGGCACAGAGAATCTCAAGGAGGACCTCGTCGCCATCGCTACTCTCCGGGGACGCGTCTGTACGGTCGAAACCACCGGTAAGTCCTCCTCTCCACCTCTCTGATTTCCGTTTCCCGGCGACTACATGCATGTAGATAGGGTGGACGCCGGAGTTCCAGACCCTCGTCAGTCTTCAGCCGCGGAGCTAGTCACCGGAGGAGGGAGCAGGCCGGCCGGGAGATATGCAAGAAGACAGGTGCGGTTTCCCTCTCGGCGGAGAGCTATCGGGAGAGGAGAGAAAGAAGATAAGAGGGAACAGAAAAGAAAATAAAAATAAAGTTAGTTAATTAATTTATTAGTTAGATTAGATTAAAAGATAAAATCTAATTAATAAATTTGGATTTTTTTTTTAAACTGATGGATAAGTTTTGCTTTAAATTAAATAAATTAATTGATGGATGTTATAAACTGATCCGGTTTGATTAAAACTCTAATTTGAATTAATTAAGTTAGTCAATTAACTAACTGAGGTTAATTGATTAAAGTTTAATTAAAACCATGGTATAATTAATTAGTTGGGGATTAATTGGAGCCGGTTTTAATTAAATGGATAAGATTAGTTAATTGATTCGGGTTAATCAACTTAAATAAACTGATGGACTAATGATCTAATTATTGGTCTAGTTAACCTATAATTCGATTGATCAAGTAGAAACGGTTTAGACAAATGGAGGATCTAAATTAATTGTTGATTAATTTAGAAGATAAACAAGTGATTAATTAATTAATTAATCGATTAGTTGGTTAATGGATCGGTTGGGTTGGCTTAACCGGTTGGCAAGATTTGGGCTTGATCGAATTAAATTAAATTTAGAATTGGGCCAAGTGGAAATGCTTTAGTCAATTGACTTGTAGCATAAAGTCTAGTCAAAGAAATGGTCTAATCAACTAACAAATAATAAAAAGGAATAAAAGATTGTGGGAGAGTGGGTTTGAACTAGAGACCCTCTCATGGGCTTGGTAGGCTCTAACCACCAGAGCCCAAACCTCTTTTGTGATAGAAGGACCTATGATATTTATATTAACTGGACTAATGGGAAATAAAGCAAGAAGGGAAATAAGGGAAGGCTCGCAAGTAGGACTTGGACCGTTAGAGCATGCATTGTAGATGTATTGTTCATAGACATGTACTTTTATTGAGAGAAGAATTGTCTATATCAGATATTGACGTGGATGCGCCGGGAAGTCCCGTGGAATACGAGACTCTGCGATTTTAGGTAAGTACACTTGCCTTGTTCCACTCTTCGGAGTTTTCTTGATATGTCTTGTTCTTGACATGCTGCTTGTATTCATTCATGCTTCTTGATTTATTGAAATCCTTTATTTAGCATGATTGATTGTTCTGGGATGTTGGGATCCTTACTTGTTTGTTCTTCGGCCCGGATTTAGTGGAGCAGGTGAGCTCCTTTTGACGCTCGGGGACTCCACACCTCGATGTTCGGCATTGCCATGCCGTGAGGATCAATACTCGCTGTCTTGCCCGTCGATGGGAGTGATTCACTGGCCGTGTCGCATTAACGTAGAGAGAGGTAGCACTACCGGCTATACCGATCACGAGGGCCGTAGCGACCGGATGGTCGTGTTCTCAGCAGGTTCGCTGATGGTGCTGACCGAGGGAGACATTTGTGGAGCTTCCATTGGAACTCATATCAGAGCCCCAGGGCTTCTGTAGCTAGGAGTCGTTACCTTGCTTGTTTTTGTGGTAGACTCCTAGGGATTGTTTTTGAGGGGCGTGCCCCGAGTTTGATTTTTGATATTCTTACTTGTTGATATCATGTTTTCTTGAGCCCCGCAGGGGTACTTACTGGGCTTTCCATTCGAAAGCTCATGCACTTGTTTCTTCCTGTTTACAGATCCTGAGGAGTAGGATTCTAGCACGCAGGAGCCGATCGTGGGTCGGGAGGATTTGCAGAGGTCCGAGGACCTTATTTATCTTTTTATTGTGTGTGAGACATTTTATTTTGTAGGTCCCTTATAGGGCCTAGTATTTGTAGGGTATATGAACCCTTTTATGATTTTCCGCTGAACTCTGTTATTTTTGAATAATTAAGTTGTTTTATTGCATTATCTGCTTTACTCACTTAGGCCTTGTATCCGAGTGGGGCCCGTCTCTACTCGGGTACGGCCGGTCTGCACACGTGCCCGAGGTCCAAGAATCGGGTCAGGGAGTTACAAAATATAAGGTCGATAAAGTAAGAGAAGTTGATAGACCATTCAAATAAACTTGGAAACTCAAAAGTCATTTCCAATTTATAATTTTAAATCAAACTCTTAAAAACAATTAATCCTAATATTTTACTTCATTGGTGAAATATATAGAAGACTTTAGGCTTACAAAAGTGAAAGCCAAAATCATCTTCTCTTTTATAATAATGTGAGAAAACAATATAGTAATTAGGGAACAATGAGTATTTGCAACTTTATGAGGTGTTTGGTCGGTATAAATTGGATTCCATGGATTACTTAATACTATGCACTAAAGGGAGGAGCTATATTAAATGAAAATTTCGACAAAAGGATCCCCTAAGATGATCATCTCATATATTATGGCTATTGAGAACGAATCAAATTAGATGGTCCTATTTCTCAATCTTTCTGACTTGCTCCTATGGAACTAAGGTCAAAATATTTAAAAAGTCAATCATTCACAACCGTTGATAAAGGATTCCATGAAAAGTTAGTTTAAACCCACTTTTCAAAACAAACATCAAATCTATTTTTCCTACTTATCACCTATTATTTTTTATTAAAATATTATAAATATAAGGAAACATTCAAATATTTGTACTCCCCAAAAATCAACAACCATAGACAATATTTAAACCAACATAAATCCACTCGTGCAAAATTAACACCATATTATTTTATAATTTTAATTACAAAAATCTAAAATTAAATCAAAACATAAATCCTAATTTTTTTCCTTAATTTTTATTAAAAATAAATATTTTTTATAGGCCTTGGATTAATAAAAATAAAAATAAAGCAGGGACTTATTAGCTTCAAACCAAACATCTCAAGACCACATCTCATTGTCAAGAGGCAAAACTCAGTCTGGCTGAATACACATTCACTATCCAAATCTAGTTGCTCATAATTTGTAAACTTGGAACTCAAAAGACATCATGTTTGTAATTTTCAATCTACAATTTTAAATCAAACTCAAGAAAAAACAATTAATCCCACTCTTTAATTTGGAGAATAACACATAGTTTTAATGCCTGATGAAATTAAAAAAAACTTTCTTTTGAACCTAGAGTTTAGTTGTTGATATAGATCTAATACAGGAGTTGTAACTGATAGACCCACCATTGAGAGGGAAGCAATACACATGGAAAAACGGGAGGGAGGCTCTGACTTTTGTACCACTGGACTGTTTCCTCCTCTCGGTAGAATGAGGAGTCAAATTCTCAAGGATAGCACTCCCGCGCATATAGTCGGACCATGCCCCAATTAGTCTTGAGTGTGGGGTCCAGGAGGGCCAACATTTCACCTTCAAGTTCAACAGAGAATGGACAAGGAAAGAAGGCTTATGGGAACAAGTCCAAGATTGATGGGGACAAGGGAACTTCCAAGGACACGGTACATACATTTTCTCAAAGAAGATCTCACTAGTAAGGAACACACTAAGAGAGCATGGAATAAGGAAGAGAATGAGAGGCAAGTGGCAAGGAAAATAGAGCTACTATAGGGGATTCAAGCAACTGACTTCGCTTCAGAGCACAGATGATAGCTCTTAGAAAAGAGCTATTTTAGTAGATGTTTGTTAGGTGTTTAGAGTCGGAAAGTGCATTATCAAATGAATACTATGTTAATTTGGCTTTAAAATGTATCACTTGACCACAAGTGTTGCCTTGTATGCTTTAATAGTGATTTATACCTATTTGTGATCGATAGATGCTAAAACAAGTGAAGTTTTTATGAAACAAGTGAATTGAAGTAGCAAAGTGGTCAACATCATGATGTGCCTTTTGGACATCGCGATGTTAATTATGGACAGAGTGCCTATTTCAAAGATAAATTGAGATCGCGCTGTTCTTTTAAACATTGCAACGTAAGGATCTATGGGAATATTGGACTGAAGTCAACATCGCGATGTTAATTATAAGCTGAGAGCGTGATGTCCTTTTCAACATCACGATGTACAGATTTTGGGATGAACATCGCGATATCGAGGGCGCTGGGTATAAAGGCAAGCTGAATTGTTAGGGTTGGATATCATTGGTCTTGGTAGCAGTTGCACGTGAGAGCACGGATCCGGAGGGCTTCTTCCAACACCTTGGAGGTAGAGATCGCATATCATGAGGGGGAATCTTTAGATTTACATCTTTGATGTTGTTGAACTCTCTTTTAGCTGAAATATGGATGTTTATGTGAATGACTTCATTGCTTTAGATTCTTTTTTTTGCAATAGTAGCTTAAACACCCTTTCTAGGATTGTATGGATGTTATGACTTAAAATTTACATTATCTTTGGCTTTGCTTTGTTATCGTGTGTGTGGATGTGCCTATGAATCTCTCATGTTAATCCTTGTTGCTCGAAAGGCGACAAGTATCTTAAGCTTCAAGTGCATAGGCATATAAGCTTGAAGGTAGAGTAGAAACATAGGGTGGACGGGGTAACACCGAATTGTCCTCTTACTTAGACATGAGGCATTTCCATGGTTTTGGTAAAGATTTGCCCTATAATGCTTCTAATATACCGATAGAAATATGGACTTTAGAGCATGACCCTTAGAAATAAAGTCTTGTAGGATGCACCCGGAGTGCACACAAGTGCAATCTTTATCATTGAAACACTCATATCCACAACCTTGATAACTTAGCAAGCCGAGGAGAAAATCATAACAAGTCAATTACACCATACAACCCTAGATCCTTGATCTTGAGAGTTTCCCTTTTTGTGACCTTCCTTCTTACATAACTCATTTGACACTCAATTACAATTTTCACTACTTCATAAACAATCTCTACAATCACATAAAACTTTAGTTTGGGAAACCTAATATCCGTTCCCTGAGGAATTCTACCCAGTACTTGTGAGATCGAAAATACCCGCCCTGTATCGTGTCTATGAACAGACACCAAGGGACACATCGAATCACAAATGTCATATATTTTTTTGTTATTGTGGGCTCTTCCATTCCTAATAGAGGCAAGCCTCTATTATTAATTACCTAGAATAAGATTGCGGGAACCTCCGATTAAGGGCATGAGTACAAGTAGAGGCAATGAATAAAAATAATTTCTTTATTTGCAAATCTTATTACATATATTTATAATATATATGTACATCATTTATCTATGTATATTTATATTTGACATGCCGCTATTTAGGATTTGAGTTTTATTGGTTGCCTCAAGATATCTAGTTTGCCGCCGCCTTGAGATTTGTACTGCTTTAGGTTTTTTCTTTGTTTTTATTGACCACCTCGAGATTAGGATTTTATTGCCACCTCGAGATATATGTCACTTCAAAATTTTTATTTATTAGCCACCACAAGATGTGTGTTCCATCGTCACATCGAGATGCGTGCCACTTTCGGATTTCATCGATCGCCTCGAGATCCGTGTTCCACTGTCGCCTCGAGATATCTGCTACTTTAAGATTTGGATTTCATCAGCCATCTCGAGATGCATATTCCACTGACGCCTTGAGATATATACCACTTTGAGATTTGGATTTCATCGGCCGCATCGAGGTAAATATTCCACCGTCGCATCGAAATACATGCCACTTTGAGATTTGGATTTCATCGGCCGCTTCGAGGTGAGTGTTCCATTGTCGCTACATGCCACTTTGAGATTTGGGTTTCATCGGCTGACTTTTAGGTGAGTGTTCCACCTTCGCCTCGAAATGCTTGCCACTTTGAGATTTGGATTTCATCGGCCGCTTCAAGGTGAGTGTTACATTGTCGCCCGAAACATGTGCCACTTTGAGATTTCGGTTTTATCCGCCGCTTCAAGGTGAGTGTTCCATCGTCGCCTCGAAATGAGTGCCACTTTGAGATTTGGTTTCATTGGCCGCTTCGAGGTGAGTATTCCACCGTCGCCTCAAAATACATGCCACTTTGAGATTTGTATCTCATCGACTACCTCAAGATACGTCCTTCATTGTTGTTTTGAGATCTGTGTCACTGCAATATTTGTATTTATCGATCGCTTCGAAATGCGTGTTATATCATTGCATGTGGTTCGCACCATTTCGGGATTTTAATTTTATCGTCCGCCTCATGATGCGTGTCCTATCATTACATCGAGGTGCGTGCCATTTCAGGATTTGAATTTCATCATCCGTCTCAAGATGCGTGTTCCGTCATCGTATCGAGATGAGTACAACTTTAAGAATTGGATAGCCGCCTCGAGGTGAATGGTCCACTTTCACCTCGGGATGTGCGCTATCTCAACATCATGAATTTTTACCTCTATTTATTGTTTAACATAAAATTCATTTGTCACATGTGATTAATGATCTCATAGCAATGATGTTTTAGTTAACCTCAAAATAATCACATATTACTATTTTCATGAACATCTCTTTTATTTTTTTGAGCCATATATCCCTTATCCCTTTAAAAATATTGATGTGAGGGTGAAATGTCACATCTCATTAAATAAGCTAGCCCTTTTCTCACATTCCTTATTTTTTTAATTATTATTATTATTATTATTATTATTATTATTATTATTATTATTATATATATATATATATATATATATATATATATATATATATATATATAACTCTATACCAATTCACGTCCACACCTTTAGATTGAGCACCTTTCCACGGATGAATTCATCAGGCAATGGCACGATGGATACCAAATCAAAGGTACATGAGTGTTCTATATTTTATAGAATTTTGTCAACATATAATATCCACAACAATCAGTTATGACAATTAGAATTTCTCCAAAATTATCCAAAGAGAATATAAATTTCAAGCATTGAATGTTTTTCAAGTATTTCATCAAGCATCTAAGAGGCATTTTATATAACTGAATATTTGGCCCTTCTTTAAAGTCCTTATTTTTTAATATAATGATATTAGAATATCTTCCACAAAACAACTCCTCACATCTAATACATTCTTTGGGTGCATTTTGTAACATAGTTCCATAGCTTCTGCAGCCCCAGAATGATAACAAAGCATCAAAAAAAAAAAATTCTTTGAACTTCCTTGCTTATGCAACGGGCTTTTTATTTTTTATTTTTATCTTCACAACAACATCTTCAACTGGTGTTTTTTTTTAATTTATTTGTATACTGGGCTGATTCTCCACATCACATTGCTTCTTTCATGTCACCAGAAGTAGCAACAGTAACCTTCTTCTTCTTTTCTTTATGATGCATTAGGTCAATTCATGCAACATACCATCTTTTCATGGGAAGATAAACTTTGGGATAGAACAACAGCTGCTTCATTTATGGGCTTGAGAGCTTCTTTATGATGTATCATACTCCAAGGTTAAAAGTTCATCCAAGCATTTCATCAAACACCCAAAGGGCAATTCATATAACCGAGCATTTAACATGGTTTTGGACTATTTTATCAGCAGTTTTACAATCAAGCACGATAATATTAACAGCACCCTTTCAGCACAACATTGTTCTTCCTTCCTCATCGTTCCTTAGACTCGTTCTTCAATTCTCTCTTATCACACATAAAGATCACATCTCCATAATTTATGTTAGCTCCTCATCATTCCTTATAATCAAGCATGATCTTGTAACAACATAGATTCTTTGGCACTCTCTTTCTTTTTTATAGCAGCCTCCTCCTTCTATATCATCTTTTTAATTGCTACAACAATAATTTTCCATAATATTGATTGAATCATTGTGTGAATCTCCTCTTGTCATCCCAGCAAGGCTCTCTCGACAGTAGCGCCAAGGATCTAAACTTTAAAGAGATAAGCACACAGGAGCTTTCTTGAAGGAATCTGGCGATTTCAGAGAAGGAGATTTGGACTGGGGATCTAATCAGAGAAGCCTCAGAACTTTGATCGCTACTCCTCTTCTGTGACCCGGGCTTCGCCCATCAATCCGATCACAACGTGAGGATGATGATGAACGGGATAACTTGGCGACGGCACCACCGCGCTCCGGGGTAGTGCCGGTCGTTAGCGGCAGCAGGACAGATTGGCAACTGAGATGGTGCATAAGGGAGAACGGCATCACATATATTATTTATATTACTTATATAAAGCTTCCTCCTTGGGTGTCGGTACAGAAGGACCTCCGGTGGTTTGGCGGCACATAAACATGAAGAGCAAGGCGGCGGTGGCGTTTGGCCAAGATTTGGTGGCAGGGCTTTGGGGTTGATCTTCTGCAGTACTATAGCATACGGATGGACCCATGTCTGTATCCTTCGACAAAGCCATCAGAGACAGACAGAGTCGTGTCCGCAATTAAGAATACATGTGTCTCACTTTTTTTTGTATAAAGCCGAAAATAGAAAAGGGGGAGCTTATCTCTTCCGTTTTTTTTTTTTCATCTTGGCCTCCATCTCTTCTGCTCCGCATCTTTATGGTGTTACAGTCTGGATGGACCCAAGCATGTCTCCTTCGGCATGGCCATTGGAGACAAACTTGTGTCCGTGTCCGACCGAGAACACCTCTCTCATTTTTTTTATCTCACTTTTTCTTTCTCATTCTTTTTTTTTTAACCAGAAAACGAGAGGGGGGTTCATCTCCTTCTCTTTGGCCGCCCTCCCTCCTTTTTTTATCTCCCAATTCCTCCCTTATATAATCAATCCCCCTTTAATTTTTTTTCCTTTTTTTTCTTATTCAAATTTGATTTAATTTTGATTTTGATTTGATTTGATTGATTTCTTCCTTTCTTGGCCAATAAGATCAATCTTTTAATTTTAATTTGTATTGATTGATTTTTTTTTCTTTCTTGGACAATTTGATTTGATTGATTTTTTTTTAATTCCTTCAAATTTGATTTTGATTTGGTTGATTCTTTCTTTTTTTTTATTTAATCAAGATTTAAATTTGGTTTGATTTTGATTTGATTGATGGTTTCCTTTCTTGATGTATTCAAGATTTAAATTTGGTTTGATTTTGACTTATTGATTTTTTTTTTTGGAGGAAATTATATTTTTATTTTCTCTTATTGCCTCGGGATTTGTTTCCCTTTGATCATCTTGCATTTCCCTCGTGATTTGTACCCGTGGATTATCTTAGGATTCGCCTCGGCATCTGTGCCCGTGGATTATCTTAGAATTTGCCTCATGATCTATGCACGTGGATTATCTTAGGATTTGTATTTTTTTTTAGATTGCTTCGAGATTTGTATTCTTGGACATCTTGGAATTTGACATCGCCTCGAGAAATGTATTCTCGGGTTATCTTGAGATTTGAGATCACCTCGAGATTTGTATTCTCAGGCTATATTGGGATTCGTGTCCTTGATTTGAAAATATTTCAGCATTTCCCCTTTAAAATATTGGCACATGCCACATGGTATTTTCAATGAATTTTTTAGACACAAACAATTGCCCCCTTCATACTTCTCTCACGAAATTTATTTGAGAGAGAGAAGTATGAACATAAAAATTTCTTTCATCTTTATGGCCGAGCCTTTTGGGAGACTTTAGATCATTTTTTTCATTTTTTTTTTTACTTTATTTTTTATATTTTCCAAATTTTTTTCATTTTTTCATCATTTTCATTTTTTTATATGGAAACATGGGAAGTCAATATTTGTTTGCCTCAAGAAGTACATTTAATTGTACATGATCGGTCAACCTTTTCTCATTAGGCATTAGTTTTTCTCCATCAAGGCGTCATTGAGTCAGATCTTCATATGCATTTTTTTGGGCACGCTCATTGGTGATGACGGGTCTCCGAGGATGAGACCATTTCTCCTTCAGAAATATCCGGAATCGAGCCCATTTGTGACATCCATGCTTTATAGACTTCAAGAATCTCATCAGTACTTCTATCCTCTTTCCATCGAGAGAGTCCAGCCATCTATGTGAAGCCAAATATTGTCTTCATTTGAGATTTCATGCCATTTGAATTTCAAGAGAAAGGACTCTCCAATTCCCAACACTAAAGAGTATGGTGTGGATTGTATTGGAGTCTTATAGGTACGATAAGGCCATAACATCCTGTGGAGCCTATCATATTAGTCTCTTTTTATTTTTGAAGACAGCTTCATTGGAGTTGGATGACAATGGATAACATCTTCATCTATTTGGCATAGATGGCATCTTTTAGCGTATTCAATTTGACCATGTTTGGTTCATAATATCCCATGCACTTTAATCTTTAGTAGCATTTTAGGCCTAAATTGATGTGCCCCATCTATTCTGGTGTGTATATCATGCATGACGTCTTGCTTCTTTATATAAAAGATATAGCATATATGAGGGTGAATCTTAGGGCTCCTTGCTTTATCTGAAGGCCTTATGATTTGTCCCTTGAAAGTTGATCATATTCAAATATTTCATAAATGGTAGCTTCCAATTTTCCTCTTGCTTTTCTCGAGGGTGAAGACTTCCACTTTACTCCAAATATTTTCTTCTTCGACATCATGGTGATTTGAATTTCTTCATTGTTTGGATCCGCTTGCTGTGAATCTTCAAATATGTATTCATTATTGATAACATCAATGGAGGATACAAGTTTGAGATTTCATATTTCTTGGTGATCTCATCATATGAGTGTTTGAGAACCCAAAGTTTGGTATTTCACATATTTTAGTGATCTTATCATATGAGTATACGAGAACCCAAGTGAGACATTTCATATATCTTGGTGATCTCATCATATGAGTGTGTGAGAACCCAAGTGAATTTTCTTGGAAGTCTCCACTCCATTGTAAAACTTCGAGTGTCATATTTTATCTAACCTCATCAATGGAGGATACAAGTATGACAATTTCATATTTTTTTTAGTAATCGCATCATATGAGTGTTTGAGAATCCAAGTTTGATGTTTCATATATCTTGGTGATCTCATCCAATAAGCGTCTGAGAACCCAAGTAAAGAGGCTTTCTTTTTTCTTCATATATACATATATTTTCTGTAGAAATTTTGATTCAATTGTCGGAATGCGTGAAACTTTGTGTCATATTTTACCTGACCCCATTAAAGGAGGGTACAAGTTTGAAACTTCGTATTTCCTTGTTGATCTCATCATATAAGTGTATGAGAACCCAAGTTAAGAATTTTATCATTTTTAGAAATCTCAATTCCATTGTAGGTGTATTCGAAACTCCATAGCATCATATTTTCACCTGACCTCATTAATGGAGGATACAAGTATGACTTTTCATATATCTTGGTGATCTCATCCAATGAACATATGAGAACCCAAGATATGTATATATCTAACTCGGCTGGATGGTTGTGCCAAAACCCCCTTTTCCTTTTATATATGTTTTACCTTTTTCTTATTTCATATAACTCATAGGTCATAGCTTTTCCTTTCTTTGATTTCAAATTTCTCTATCGCCGAAGCTTATTGCCCCCAAAATTCTTCTAACAAATTTATGGAGCTCAAATGTGATCGCTTATCTCTAAAATGAACTTTGATGTCTTCTATTATTTTTTACTTTCTCTTTCGCCTTTTACGATTTGAAAGTCGGATAACACCTTGGACTAGTTTTTCCAACTTTTTCTTATATGAGATTAAGCACTTGAAGTGATATCATATATGCTAGGGAAAGCCACCTCAAGATTTGTATTCTTCAGTCGCCTCAGATTTTGTACTCTCGGGCAATATCAGGATTTGAGTTACTTTGAGATGTGTGCTGCTTCAAGACGTGTGCTTTACCACTTCGGGATACACACTTTATCGCTTCAAGATTTTGAGGATTTGTCGCCACCTCGAAGTGCATGCTCGATTGCCCCCTCGAGATTTGTAGCCATGTTGGATTTGCGTTTCATCAGCTACCTCAGGATGCATACTCTATCGTTGCCTCGAGGTTTATGCTGCTTTGGGATCTATCATCGGCCATCTTGAGACATGTGCTTTCACAGCCTCAAGATTTGTGTCATTTTGGAATTTATATTCTTATCAGCCGTCTCGAGACCTGTACTCCATTGCTACCTCAAAATTCATGGCTGATTCTATATTTATATTTCATCATCTACTTCGAGATGCGAGCTATATTGCCCTCTCAAGATTTGTGATGTTTCTAGATGTGTGCTTCACTACTTGGGGATGTACACTTCATTGCTTGGAGATTTATATTTGTTTTAAGGATTAAAGCCATTTTTGGTCCCTGAAAACGGGACCAATGTTTATTTCCATCCCAAAATTAAAAATTTGTTCAATATAGTCCCTATGTATTGCATATTTTGATATTTCGGGTCCCTATATAGTATTTTGGCATTTTTGGTCCCTATTGCTGACATAGCGGTCATGTGGAATACCAATGAAATGCATATAATTTTTTTATTATTATGTTTAGGTTGTTATTTTGTTGATGTAGAGTGATAAGTGGTAGTATATGTTGATGTGGACCGTATTGAATAAATTTTAAATTTTTGGGATGAAAATGAACATTGGCCCGCTTTTGTGGACCAAAACGCTTTAACCCTTGTTTTAATTGCCTTATTATGTGTAGTCCATCAAGGTCTTGAGATTGGAACTACATCGAGATGTGTGCTTCACTGTCTCAGGATGTACACATCATCGCTTTGGGATTATTATCATCTTGAGATGCGTCTTTCATTGTTGCCTCGAGATTTCTGGTTGCTTTAATATTTGTATTTCATCAGCTGTCTCGAGATACGTGCTTGATTGCCCCCTCGAGAGTTGTGATGCTTCAAGATGCGTGCTCTGATGCCATGGGATACACGCTTCATCACTGAATTTGTATGATTTGTATTTCATTAGTCACCACGAGATGCGAGTTCCATCATTGCCTCGAGATTCGTGGCCGTTTTTATATTTTCATCGACCGTCTTGAGATGTGTGCTCCATTGCTGCCTCAAGACTTGTGTCGTTTCAGGATTTATATTTTCATCAACTATCTTGAGATGTGTGCTTCACCATGTCTCAAGATTTGCGCCATTGGGATTTATATTTTCATTAGCTGTCTCGAGATGAGTGTTTCATCATCACCTTGAGATCTGTGCTACTTCAAAATGTGTGCTTCACTGTATCGGGATGCACACCTCCTCGCTTGGGATTTGTATTTTCATCAGCTGCCTCGAGATGAGCGTTTCATCATCACCTTGAGATCTATGCTACTTCGAGATGTATGCTTCACTGCATCGGGATGCACACTTCATCGTTTGGGATTTGTATTTTCATAAGCTGCCTCGAGATGAGCGTTTCATCATTACCTTGAGAGCTATGCTACTTCGAGATGTATGCTTCACTGCATCGGGATACACACTTTATCGCTAGATTTTAGGATGTTGCTTCGAGATCTACACTCATGTCAACATTTTCCTCGTTTCTGCAGTTGATATTGGATGAGATACCTTTTCTTCTCCGAGGGCTGATAGAGAATTTTATTCTCTCTACGCTGGATGGCGAGCTTCTTGCACTCGGTTTTGGACAAGAAGATTGGCTTTAGCTCGTCGGTGGAAAGGGAAGTTCCATCTCGATCACCAACTACCATCTTACTATCAGAATTTTTGAGTAATAAATACACCACTTTGTTACGCAAATTTCTTTATTTCATAATATAATTTACCACATTTTTATCTTTGTTTTATCGAGTGACTATGATGTCAGATATTATAATTTTGACATTCATGCTCCCAAATTGTAATAGGAATGCGTCTTTTATTTGTCCCCACACCTGCAATGACTTGAGTTGCAAATTAGTGGGACTCCTGCAAAATTTGTGGTGAACTACCAAAGGAGTGGGATTTTATACCACAAGTTGTTATAAGGTAAGCTATGTATCAATCCACATTATACCCCTCTAGATAAGGCATCATTTTCTTATCAATTTTTATTTCAATTCAACAACGACCACCTGTGTCATTTTCCGAATCATGGTTGTCAACTTCTCAAGGATAGTGGCACTTGAGATTCTTCTTTATTCCACTAACTTGAACTTTTATTTATACCGAGGGACAGGGTTATTCAACTTTTGTATGCCTTCAAGTTGATATACAATTAAGCCAACCAATTGTTGTTGCATTTGTTGTACTGCTTATTTTCATTTGTTGAAATTGCTTTAAAAGAGAATTTTGGTTTGGAAGGAAAATGGGTTCATTCTCACCATCATTCTTGTGAGAAACATTCTGTTGGTAAAGGTCAACCCCCATTCTTTGCCCCCTGTGTGACATGTAGCTTGATCCTTCCTCTCTTATGCCCTCTTAGGACTCATTGATCTTGTGAATGGTGTCTGTGATGGGCTTCCTCGGGCCTCAATGGCCATCCAGATGATATGAACTTATGCATCAATTTCTTTTTTATGAAATTGCTTTAGAGAGGATTTTGGGTTGGAAGGAAAATGGATTCATCCACTATCCTTCCTTTTAGGTACATTTTTGTTGTTGAAGATCAACTCCCGTTCCTTGTCCCCTGTGTGGCACCGGATCTTATCTTTCTTCTCTTATGTCCCTTTAGGACTCTATTGCACTTTATGTGGTATCTTGTGAATGGTGCGTTTGATGAGCCTCCTCGGGCCTCAATGACCATCCAGATTATATGTATTTCTAAATTCCCCCTTTTTTGTATTTTGACTTTTGACTTCCGATAGAATGGACTCAACGTCATCTTATCGATGGCAATGTCCTCAATGTCGGGTCGGCTCTTTTATGGAGAAGCCTCTGTTATAGTGACATTTTGGAGACCTATCATCTTTATATTCATCAGGTTGAGATCATAATTCTGCAGCAATTGAGTTCATTCTCGCCAACCTAAGGGGTTTGAAAGAACCCATTTCAATATTTTTATAACTTTGAAAGAAGACAAAGTGTAGCTTCTGATTTGGAACCTTCATCCCTTAGTAGGTGCACCCTAGATAATTTATTTATTTATTTATTTATTTATTTTTTTATTTATTTTTTTTGCAAGCAGGTTTGAAGATTCCCATCTCTCAAACTTTTTAAAGGTGCGCTGATTGTCTTCTTCTGCAAAGACTACCTTCTCAGGCTGGACTGGGGTAACCCCTACAAAATGAAAGTCCTTAATTCTTTGCCATTGAATCTTCATGTCAGACCAAGAGAATCATGCCCATGGATGGAATGTGTGGGACTATCAGGACCTCTATAGATGTCGAACTTTAAATTGTATGAGAGATCTTATATGTAGTTGCCCCCTTGCAAAGTTCATAAGCCTCTACTTGTACTTTTGCTTTAAAGATGGAAGGAAGAATAAGGGTCACCACCGGGCGTGCCAGAATTTGTGGGATCCAAAATACCTGCCCGGTATTATGTCTGTGAAGAGACACCAAGCGACACATCGAATCACAAATGTCATATATTTTTTGTTATTGTGGGTTCTTCCATTCCTAATAGAGGCAAGCCTCTATTATTAATTACCTAGAATAAGATTGCGGGAACCTCCGATTAAGGGCATGAGTACAAGTAGAGGCAATGAATAAAAATAATTTCTTTATTTGCAAATCTTATTACATATATTTATAATATATATGTACATCATTTATCTATGTATATTTATATTTGACATGCCGCTATTTAGGATTTGAGTTTTATTGGTTGCCTCAAGATATCTAGTTTGTCGCCGCCTTGAGATTTGTACTGCTTTAGGTTTTTTCTTTGTTTTTATTGACCACCTCGAGATTAGGATTTTATTGCCACCTCGAGATATATCACTTCAAAATTTTTATTTATTAGCCACCACAAGATGTGTGTTCCATCGTCACATCGAGATGCGTGCCACTTTCGGATTTCATCGATCGCCTCGAGATCCGTGTTCCACTGTCGCCTCGAGATATCTGCTACTTTAAGATTTGGATTTCATCAGCCATCTCGAGATGCATATTCCACTGACGCCTTGAGATATATACCACTTTGAGATTTGGATTTCATCGGCCGCATCGAGGTAAATATTCCACCGTCGCCTCGAAATACATGCCACTTTGAGATTTGGATTTCATCGGCCGCTTCGAGGTGAGTGTTCCATTGTCGCTACGTGCCACTTTGAGATTTGGGTTTCATCGACTGCTTTTAGGTGAGTGTTCCACCTTCGCCTCGAAATGCTTGCCACTTTGAGATTTGGATTTCATCAGCCGCTTCAAGGTGAGTGTTCCATTGTCGCCTCGAAACATGTGCCACTTTGAGATTTCGGTTTTATCCGCCGCTTCAAGGTGAGTGTTCCACCGTCGCCTCGAAATTAGTGCCACTTTGAGATTTGGATTTCATCGGCCGCTTCGAGGTGAGTGTTCCATTGTCGCCTTGAAACACATGCCACTTTGAGATTTGGGTTTCATCAGCCGCTACGAGGTGAGTGTCCCACCGTCGCCTCGAAATGCGTGCCACTTTGAGTTTTGGTTTCATCGGCCGCTTCGAGGTGAGTATTCCACCGTCGCCTCGAAATACGTGCCACTTTGAGATTTGTATCTCATCGACTATCTCAAGATACGTGCTTTATTGTTGTCTTGAGATCTGTGTCACTTCAATATTTGTATTTATCGCCACTTCAAATGCGTAGAGTTATATCATTGCATGTGATACATGCCATTTCGGGATTTTAATTTTATCATCCGCCTCATGATGTGTGTTCTATCATTGCATCGAGGTGCGTGCTATTTCGGGATTTGAATTTCATCATCCGTCTCAAGATGCGGTTCCGTCATCGCATCGAGATGAGTACAACTTTGAGAATTGGATAGCCGCCTCGAGGTGAGTGGTCCACTTTCACCTCGGGATGTGCGCTATCTCAACATTATGAATTTTGACCTCTATTTATTGTTTAACACAAAATTCATTTGTCACATGTGATTAATGATCTCATAGCAATGATGTTTTAGTTAACCTCAAAATAATAACATATTACTATTTTCATGAACATCTCTTTTATTTTTTTGAGCAATATATCCCTTTAAAAATATTAATGTGAGGGTGAAATGTCACATCTTATTAAATAAGCTAGCCCTTTTCTCACATTCTTTATTTTTTAATTATATATATATATATATATATATATATATATATATATATATATATATATATATATATATATATATATATTGTTAGTTCCAAATTTGGATCAAAACCCAATTTCAAACAACATTTTGAATTTGTATTTGATGTGGGAAGAAGAAGAATCAGAAGATTAAAGAGAAAAACTCAAAAAGCAAAGAACACCAGGCGATTAACGTGGAAAACCCCAAAATGGGAAAAAAACCACGGTCCTCACTAATGGAGGTGAAATCCACTAGCTCTCCTTCAAAGATACAAAGCAAAACACCATTGATGAGCTCTAGAAAGAGAAGATGGAGGTAGAGGAGAAGGAGAAGATGATTCCAGTAGCCAGAGCAGCAGCGCTTCGCCGGACCAGAGATGAATTGCCCTTCAACTGGGGGGCAAGGGTATTTATAGGGTCTGGAGACTGGGGTCAAGCTTGGAGATTAAGTCACTGAATTCGAGCACGTGGGAGCTACCAAAGATGCTTCTAGATGCTTCTAGACTCCAGGCTAGCATCATAACCGTCTAACTATCTCAGAATCGCTCTAACCGCCTCATAATCGCTCTAAGCGCTTTGCTAATCAGCTCATCTAATCGGGCTTCTAGAAGACCTCGGAAGAGTTCTCTACCGGGAGGTCATGAAGAGGGGTTGCAGTGGAAGCAGCTTGTCTCCACGAAAGGTACCAAGGTGCTCTGGGAGGAAGTCTCCACGAGAGGTGCCGAGGTGCTTGAGAGGAGCTCGGCATTCGAAGTGTTTTCCGAGGTGGAGGAGCTTGGCCACACATAGGAATCAAGATCAAGCTGTGGTGCTTCGAGATCGCCACGCGTGCGGTAATGCGTGCTTGGTCATCTAGGTACCACGTGTCCCCATTTATATCCACCCTATCATCAGTCTCTCCTCAAGTATGCTTGTGATGAGCTCGGAAGATGAACGAATACTTTCGTGAATCATTCGGCGAAGTTAGCTAAGCATACCGGGTTACTCGAGAACCTATTCCTTTTTGTAGATACTTTCTGAAGCGATGCAGCCGGAGTGGTAGTAAGTGTTATCTTCGATGCACAGTAGCTGCATTTAATGCTTGCCGCCTGCACGATTTTCAACAACTTCCTCTTTTCCAGTAGGGGTATGGCGTGCAGTAATGGGTAATGATGGGTGCGTCTTTCGCGGTCCACGTGGCGCCTATCCATGGTGGTTCCGCAAACGATGAGCCATGTCCGCTAAATGGAAGGGATAGGTGTCAGGCGAGGATTATACGGTTTTTGAAAGGTTTTATCTGAGCCGTCGAATAATCCGTGCGCCCATTGAGTTTCCTCAAATATCGCGCTGGACTCCTTATCGTTTATGTTCATCTTCTTCTTCTTCAAACCCTGACGGCGGAGAGAGCAAGCTTTTTCTTCTGCAAATTCTTTGTTTTCTAAGAAAAACTCCAAGGTATGGCATCTTGTTCTTGCGCTGTTCCTTCTACTAGCAACGTAGGTGCAAAACGTAGCAAATGGCAGTTTCCTTGCTCCGACTCATACCCCAGCATTCTCCAACAGGAAGAAGTTGATGCTGTAGTCAAGTATTATAGGATTATGTATAGGAATTTTCAGCCTGAGATTAGGTTGCCTGGGCCTTCTGATCGAGCAAGCTCGGGTAGGGAGGGTGAGCTTGTCATATATGTAGATGCATTGCTGGGAGGACTTCGACTCCCATTTCCCCCTCTTTTCCTCGAAATTTTCCAGCCTTCAATGTCCTGGGTCTGCTCTCAATTGACTCCAAATTCGTGGAGATGCCTCTGCGGGTTTGTGATTGTGTGTCTTGACCGTGGAGTTACTCCTACCCTGTCCTTGTTCGAGGCGTTATTTTGCCTCAATAGGGAATCCAACACGGATTGGTATTTCTTTGGTGCTAGACCTGATAGGCGTTTCCTGCTCGCGTGCCGACCTCCATTAAGAGATGGAAGGAGAGGTACTTCTTTGTTTCTATAGAAGGGGGCTTCGGAGTTCGGACTGAGTGGGGAGCACCTCGAACTCAGGTGTTAAGTAGAGAGAAGCTCTCCAAAAGAGAAAACCGCCGCCTCAAGAAGTTACGGAAATGCTCTCAGATTCCTCCTGAGCTCTTCTTGAGTAACAAAATCTTACGGAGAAGTTGCCTGTTTTTAGTGAAGGGTAGGAACTGCTATATCCTTGTTGCTCTGTTCCGAGTTGCTTTCTTTTGTTGCTAACTGAACTTCTTTTTTCTGCATGTTAGGTGAAGGTATGGACCCTTCTAAGCGCGCTAAGTCTTTGTTGGACAAGGCTCGAGCTCGCGTTGAGAAATTCAATACGGGGCAGTTGGAAAAACAGAAAAAAGCCAAGCTCAGGAAGAAGGCAGCAAATGAGGAGCGCGGCACGGAGAATCTTGATGAAGCGGTTGAGGATGAACCAGCTCGGAAAGTAGTGAGTAGAAAAAAGAAAGTTGTCTCTAAAGGGAAGAGAAGAAGAGATAGCTTGAATCAAATTTTAGCCGCCAATATCGAGAGGGTTTTGGCGCTCTCCTTTATCCGCCCATGCCCCCGATGAAAAAGACACTTCCACGAGCGATGGCAACACTGAAACTTATCGTGACAGAGAAGGAGGAGGTCCCCCAGGGGCAGAGGGACTCGGCTGAACCTTTCTCTTCGATTCCGGCTGAAGAAGAGATTTTTGGGCGCATGCCTGATCTTTCTGAGTCTCTTAAGGATTTAGAGGATGATAAAGTCGAGGTCATTGGTGTTTCTGAAAGGCCAAATGTTGATCCTACCATCAACTACAAACCGCTCGGCCTTTGTGCCACTCCAGCAGCCTCATCCCCTCAAGAAGTTTCCGAGCCGGTAGTAGTGAGGTTCCGTTAGGTCAATCTACTCGGCTAGTTGGTTCCAGTTTTTCTGAAGGTTCTAAGGGGTCATTGCATATGGATCCCAAGGAGGGGATCTTGGTTAGTGATCCCGAAGCGGCAGCTTCTGCTATCAAGTCAGTTTTGCCTGGAGAAGTCGAATCTAGACTTGATCGTTTAACGCGACATGATCTTGCCGAGCTCCTCCATCTTCAAGGGCTCTCTGTAAGAGTTTCTTTCTCTTGAGTTTGTTTGTGGCTTATACCAATTCTCAACTTGTTGTGGTGTGTGTGCAGAATCTGTTTCTCAGCCATCGAGCTGCGAGCATCTTGGAGGAGGAGGAGGAGAACCGAATGTCTTTGCTTACTGAGTATGTTCGGAAGAGTAGAGACTTGCAAGAAGAAGTTGCTCGGTTGAATGCGGAATTGAAGAAGAGTTCCGAGGAGAAGGATTCTGTTCTGGCCGAGAAAAGCAAAGTAGATGTTGTGCTGAAACAGTCCAACGAGAAGGCCCAGAGGCATTTGGAAAAGGAGCTTAAGGCGAAAGAGAAGATCTCATTTCTGGAGAAGGAGATCTCTGTTCTGAAGGCAAGCAACTCTGAGCTGAAAAAAGATAAGGAGGTTGCTGAATCTAATTGCTCCTTCGCTGAGAAGAAACTTTCGGAGGCAAAAGAAGAGGTCAAGGTCCTCTCTCTGGAGATATCCTCCATGCGTGGTATTGCCGAGCTCCTGGAGAAAGAGAATGGTGAGCTGCTCACACAATTGAAGGAGAATGGATCTTTATTGATTGTTGCCTCATCGGAAAGGGATGCCTTGAGAAGAGATCATGAGAGCATCTCGAGCGAACTAGAAGCATGTCGGAAATCGCTATCCAAAGCTTGGTAGAACAAAGTGAAAGAATTGGAGGCGGCTTGCTCTCAAGTTTCTCAAGTGAATGAATCCGCCTTGAAGAGGCTCGTGATGAAGCGAGGGAGGAAAGCTTCCCTCGCCTTAAAGGAATTCGCTTTGAAGTTCCCAAGGTCACTTCGCCAACTTAACTTATATTGGGGTCGTGGAAATTCTTGCTGGTGGTGCAGATGGTGTTGATGGTGGAACTGAGGCCCTAATAGAGTCGGGACGAGATGAAGTTGTTCCTGATATTGATGAGAAGCTCGGCGTGAGTGGAGATGTCACCACAGCTCCTTCGGAAGACAACGAGAAGTTCGGCTTCTGATGTTTATGGTCTACCTTGTACTTTTCTTTTCTTGATAATATGTAGCTTTGATCGTTTCCCCTGTTACAAATGTCAACGTTATTTCGATAAATGAAATTTATCTTTACCTGTGTATGGAACAGATTTTGAGTTCTTTGTCACGCTTCTATTCCTCGCTTCTAAACTTTCCGTCCTCCTTATGTGCCAGCAATTGAGTTCTTTGTTGTGTGTTCTCACTCAAGTTGATTCGAGCCTAGACCCGCTATCATCTTGTTTGGAGAATTGTGTAGGAGTTCCTCGATTTTGAATTCCGAGGTCCTTCAAGAGGAGTTCCGATTTAGCGAGTTGGTTGCTGAGGGGCTCTTCGATGGAGTGGCTCTTTCATGGAATTGTCCTCATAGGCTAGTTGCTATTAGATCACAGCTCGAGCCTAGACCCGCTGTTGTGTGTAGCGGTTAAGCACTTTTGTTAGGATTTTCCAGGTTGCTCGCTATTTTTGTCACAGCTCGAGCCTTGACCCGTTGTTGTGTTTCTCAGCAAGTCCCCTTCTCGAAAGCGTTAGTTGGAGCTCCTTTGGGTTCTGCTATGACTCGAGCCTTGGCCCATTGCCTAGCTTTAAGTAGAATTCATGAGCTTTGAGTCGCTTGTCTCTCTACTCATGGGTGTTTGTTGACAAAGGCTTGGGCATATTGTAGAATGTAGAGCTTTATTGATAGTACTTCCTAAGATGTTCGGAATTGTAAGGGCTGCTTGAGCTTTTTTCGGCCATTCATCTTGGAGAGCCAATAAGTGCCTGTGCTTTACAATCTCCAAGCTACAACATAAGGGCCTTCCTAATTAGGGGTAAGCTTCCCTGCTCTACTTTTTGTTGCCTTCAAAAATGTTCTTCCTCAAGATCAGATCTCCTACTAGAAATGTCACATCTTTCTCCTTGGCATCATAGTGACGTTTGACCCTCTAGCCAGATGCAAAGAAGCTCTGGAGGGCGCTTCATCCCTTTTCTTCCAATAGATCAAGCTCCTCAAGTACTTCTTCATTACTTGTTGGATCAAAGGCCCGGATCCCGGGAGTTGGGACTTCAATTTCAAATTGGGAGAATAGCTTCTACTCCAAACGCCAGGGCAAACAGAAGTTTCTCCTGTGAGGGAGTTCTAAGAAGTAGTTCGCAGTATGCCCATAGTGCTCCTCTGTACCTCATCTACCCAATTGGATTGATTTCGAGCACTCTAGTCTTGAGGCAAATGGCAAGGTCCTATTCGCCACTTTCTACTCCTCGCCTGCTTGCTTGGGGTGAGTGACCAAGTAAGCCTCGCGGTTCAATTCCGAAGCTCCTCACAGTAAATTTTTGAATGTTGCGCTACAAATTAACTATCTTTCGTTGTTCAGAATGAAAGCTACCGGGACCCCGAATCAACAGACAATGCATTTCCATAGGAATTTTCCCGCACACCTTCTCAGCCACTGAGGAGAGGGGTTCTAACCTCTACCCACTTGGTGCGAAGTAATCAATAGCCACAATCAAGAATTTCATCTGCCGAGCCGCTTTCAGAAATGGACCAAGGAGTTCCAAAAATGTTAGTTCGAAATTTGGATCAAAACCCAATTTAAAACAACATTTTGAATTTGTATTTGAGGTGGGAAGAAGAAGAATCAGAAGATCAAAGAGAAAAACTCAAAAAGCAAAGAACACCAGGCGATTAATGTGGAAAACCCCAAAATGGGAAAAAACCATGGTCCTCACCGATGGAGGTGAAATCCACTAGCTCTCCTTCAAAGATACAAAGCAAAACACCATTGATGAGCTCTAGAAAGAGAAGATGGAGGTAGAGGAGAAGGAGAAGATGATTATCTGTGAGCTGAAAGCAAGCTGCCACGGACCAGAGATGAATTGCCCTTCAACTGGGGGGCAAGGGTATTTATAGGGTCTGGAGACTGGGGTCAAGCTTGGAGATTAAGTCATCACCTGAAAGCACGCTGAGCCACCAAAGACGCTTAGCTCAAGAATCCACCAACATGCTTCTAGATGCTTCTAGACTCCAGGCTGGCATCATAACCATCTAACTGTCTTGTAAATCGTTTCAACCGCCAGAATCGCTTCTAAGCCGCTTTGCTAACTATCTATCTAACTGGGCTTCTAGAAGACCCTGGAAGAGGTTCTCACGGGGGAGGTCGCGGGAAGAGGGGTTGCAGTGGAAGCAGCTTGTCTCCACGAAAGGAACCAAGGTGCTCTGGGAGGAAGTCTCCACGAGAAGTGCCGAGGTGCTCTAAGAGGAGCTCGGCATTCGAAGTGTTTTCCGAGGTGGAGGAGCTCGGCCACACATAGGAATCAAGATCAAGCAGGGTGCTTCGGAGACTATCACATGGCGCACACGTGCTTGGTCATCTGGGTGCCACGTGTCCCCATTTATATCCACCCTATTATATATATATATATATATATATATATATATATATATATATATATAGAGAGAGAGAGAGAGAGAGAGAGAGAGAGAGAGAGAGAGAGAGAGAGAGAGAGAGAACTCTATATCAATTCACGTCCACACCGTTAGATTGAGCACCTTTCCACTGATGAATCTCATCGTGCAAATGGCAAAATGGATACCAACTTCATTAAAAAGGATGCATGAGTGTTCTATATTTTATAGAATTTTATTAACATATAATATCCACAACAATCAGTTATGACTATAAGAATTTCTCCAAGATTATCCAAAGAGAATATAAATTTCAAGCATTGAATGTTTTTCAAGTATTTCATCAAGCATCTAAGAGGCATTTTACATAACTGAATATTTGTCCCTTCTTTAAAGTCCTTTTTTTTAATATAATGATATTAGAATATCTTCCACAAAATCTACAACTCCTCACATCTAATACATTCTTTGGGTGCATTTTGTAACATAGTTCCATAGCTTCTTCAAAATTTTAATGATAACAAAGCATCAAACAAAAATTCTTTGAACTTCCTTGCTTATGCAACAACTTTATTTTTTATCTTCACAACAAATGCCTTCAACTGTGTTTTTTATTTTAATTTATTTATATAATCGGGCTGATTCCCTTACATCACATTGTTTTCTTCATGTTACCGTAAGTAGCAAATAAGAACCTTCTTTCTTTCTTTTCTTTATGATGCATTAGGTCAATTCATGCAAATATATCATCTTTTCATGGGAAGATAAACTTTGGGATAGAACAACAGCTGCTTCATTTATGGGCTTGAGAGCTTCTTTATGATGTATCATACTCCAAGGTTAAAAGTTCATCCAAGCATTTCATCAAACACCCAAAGGGCAATTCATATAACCGAGCATTTAACATGGTTTTGGACTATTTTATCGCTAGCTTTACAATCAAGCAATCTATAATATTAATAAAGACCCTTTCAAAGACAACATTGTTCTTCCTTTCTCATCGCTCCTTAGATTCGTTCTTCAATTCTCTCTTATCACACATAAAGATCACATCTCCATAATTTATGTTAACTCCTCATCGCTCCTTATAATCAAGCATGATCTTGTAAATAAACATAGATTCTTTTTGGCACTCTCTTTCTTTTTATAGCAAATTCTCCTCCTTCTATATCATCTTTTTAATTGCTACAACAATAGTTTTCCATGATATTGATTGAATCATTGTGTGAATCTCCTCTTTCATCCCAAAGAAGGCTCTCTCGACAGTAGAGCACCTGTGGATCTAAACTTTAAAGAGATAAGCACGCAGCAACTTTCTTGAAGGAATCTGGCGATTTCAGAGAAGGAGATTTGGACTGGGGATCTAAGCCTCAGAACTTTGATCGCTACTCCTCTTCGGTGACCTAGGCTTCGCCCATCCATCCGATCACAACGTGAGGACGATGATGAACCGGATAACTTGGCGACAAAGACCACCAAGCTGATCCGGGTAGTGCCGGCCGTTAGCAGCAAAGCTAGGACAGATTAAGTAAATCGAGATGGTACATAAGGGAGAACGGCATCACATATATTATTTATATTACTTATATAAAGCTTCCTCCTTGGGTGTTGGTGATGTATGACCTCCGTGGTTTACGGCACATAAACATGAAGAGTAAGGCGGCGTGGCGCTTGGCCAAGATTTGCATGGCAGGCTTTGGGGTTGATCTTCAAAGACTATAGTATACCTAATTTGGACCTATGTCTCAGATCCTTCCTGACAAAGCAATCGAGATGCATGCAGTCCCCGCTCGCAATTAAGAATACATGTGTCTCACTTTTTTTTGTATGAAGCCGAAAATAGAAAAGGGGGAGCTTATCTCTTCCGTTTTTTTTCTTCTTGGCCTCCATCTCTTCTCGCCCGGTGATCTTTATGGTGTTACAGCCCTGATGGACTCCAAACTCGCTCCTTCTGCATGGCCATTAGAGACAAACTTGTGTCCGCTGGCCCCACCGAGAACACCTCTCTCCTTTTTTTATCTCACTTTTCTTTCTCATTCTTTTTTTTAAGCGTAAAACCGGAGGGGGTTCATCTCTTCTCTTTGGCCGCCTCTCTTCTTTTTTTTCTCCCAATTCCTCCCTTATATAATCAATCCCCCTTTAATTTTTTTTTCTTTCCTTTTTTTCTTATTCAAATTTGATTTAATTTTTATTTTTATTTGATTTGATTGATTTCTTCATTTCTTGGCCAATAAGATCAATCTTTTAATTTTAATTTGTATTGATTGATGTTTTCTTTCTTGGCCAATTTGATTTGATTGATTTGTTTTTTTAATTCCTTCAAATTTGGTTTTGATTTGATTGATTCGTCTTTTTTTTTTACTCATGATTTAAATTTGGTTTGTTTTTGATTTGATTGATGATTTCCTTTCTTGATTTAATCAAGATTTAAATTTGGTTTGATTTTGACTTATTGATTTTTTGGAGTGAAATTATATTTTTATTTTCTCTTATTGCCTCGTGTTTCCCTTGGATCATCTTGCATTTCCTTGTGATCTCTGCTGCCCGTGGATTATCTTTTAGAATTTTCTTCTGGATCTCAGGCCTGCGGATTATCTTTTGGATTTGTATTTTTTTAGATTGCTTCAGATTTGTATTCTTGGACATCTTGGAATTTGACATCGCCTTCGAGAAATGTATTCTTGGGATATCTTTGAGATTTGAGGTCAGCCTCTAGATTTGTATTCTCGGCTATATTGGGATTCGTGGTCCTTGATTTGAAAATATTTCAGTATTTCCCCTTTAAAATATTGGCACATGCCACATGGTATTTTCTAATGAATTTCTTAGACACAAACAAGACTCACCAGCTTTATTACTTGCAACCACGTGACGCTATAAGTAGGAGGTTTGAGTGCTTGCACTCTAGCTTATGGTCATCAAGTTTTTGGTGCCATTGTCGGGGACCGGCGTAAGCTTTCTTATACTAAATAGAGTAGGAAGTAAATTAGTTTAGTTTTGTTTTCTCATACTTTGTGGCAAGTTAATAATGGGTTGTAATTAGATATTACAATCTTTGCTATCACATGTGTGCATACTTAGAAATATTTCTTTCTACTATACTCTCTTGTAAGTTTGAGGGTGCTTGATTGCGCTCTCATAAAAAAATATTGTGTTGTCTTGCGCTTTATGAGTGATTCACCTATAGTCCCTCTTGATCACGAAATTGAAAGGACCTTGCGGGAATTAAGGAGAGAAAAGAGGACCCAACAATCATTGGCAAGCTCATCAGATTCTAACAACATGGAACAAGGAAGAGATAACCGCCCATTATTTGAATACTCCATTCCATCTTCTCAAGGTCATCAATCAAGTATTGTAAGGCCAATGTGTCCCGATGCAAACTTTGAAGTTAAACCTCTATGATACAAATGCTTCCAAAATGCGGGACAGCTTTGAAATTTTAATGAAGATCCTAACATTCACATAAGGAACTTCCTGGAAATCACAGATAGTTTCAAGGCAGCCAGGGCTTCAGATGATGCAGTAAGATTGAAGTTATTCTCCTTCTCCATCAGAGACAAAGCAAAAGATTGGCTATAATCACTTCCAAAAGCATCTATCAATAGTTGGGAGGAGTTGAGACAAATTCTTGCTTAGGTTCTTCCCACAGATAAAAACAATAAAAATCATAAATGAATTAATGTGATTTGCACAAAAGGAAGGAGAAAGTTTAGCTGAAGCATGGGAAAGGTTTAAAGGGTTACAGTGATTATATCCTCATAATAGGTTGACCAAATGGCACTTGGTCACATCATTTTATAATGGCATGGGAGGCAACAATAGAGCTATCTTGGATGCAGCTGCGGGCGGTGTCTTCAATATCAAACCTATTGAAGAGTGTTATGAGTTGCTTGAGACAAGGCAGCAAGAGAAATGCGAGCTAATGGCCGACTAGTGATAGAGTTCCTAAAGGGAAAGTGGCATGTATACAAGGAGAAGACCTAAGTATCGATTTGCAAACAAAATTCACTAGATCGAATAAAAATCGAGGAGCTAACCTCTTTTATATGTAATATATCGGCGATGTATCAAAATTTCAACCCATTCTCCATTTATGGCTCCTCCCGGCTGGCTTTTGAGGAGAGAATAATGCAATTGGTAACAACTTCCGAGGTAATAATCATAATGTCTCGCCAAGCTGGACCACAAGTTGGAGGTCAAATGCATCTTCTACCTCTCAAGGAGAACCGAGGTACGAATGCAATGCCAGGTATTTTAATCAAAGTAAGCCCCTCGACAAGAAACCAAACTGAAGACAAATTAGACCAATTTATAAATGAACGTCGAACCAACTTTCGCTAATGTGGTAATAACATTAAAAATATTGAGAACCAAATGGGTCAAATGAGCAATGAGATGAGAACTCGAACATCGGGAGTACTTCTGAGTGATACTGAGAAGAACCCAAGAAATGAAGAGCAAGGGCAATTAAAGGCAGTCACCTTGCGTAGTGAAAAACAACTACAAGCTCCTGAAGTGATGGAATCTAAGGTTAATCCAATAAAGGTAAAGGAAAGGAGATCAAAAAGGGAATAAGAACAAAGATGAAGAAGTGCAAATCCATTGCCACCACCCACCATTCCCCCAAAGATTGAAGAATCATACGTTTGGGATGCAGTACGAGCTGTTTATGGAAAGATTTAAGCAACTTTATGTGACGGTTCCTTTTTCAGAAGCTTTGGAACATATGCCAAATTATGCAAAATTCATGGAAGTGTTTTTGGCCAAGAAAAGGAAGATAGTAAATCAAGAAACTATGATAGTGACCGAAGAGTGTAGCCTAATTGTGCAAAGAGCTTTACCTCCAAAATTAAGAGACCCAGGAAGCTATTTGCTCCCTTGCAACATAGGAGAAACATTTGCGGGCTATCCACTTTGTAATTTGGGAGTGAGTGTGAGTCTTATGCCCCTCATTGTTTACAATAAATTGGGCCTAGGAAACCTCAAGGCAACTAGCATCACACTTCAACTTGCCGATCATTCGATTGCTACACCTTATGGAATGGTGGAAGATGTTCTAGTTTGAATTGATCAATTTATTTGTCTAGCTGACTTCATTGTTCTTGATTATGAGGCAGATAAGGAAGTCCCTATCATCTTTGGTCGTCCCATATTACTCACTAGAGAAGCATTGTTAGATATGCCTAAATGGGAAATTACTTTGACAAATGAAGCCAAGCAACAAGTGTTCAATGTTATCTCGCCAACTGTGGCCGGCCCATCATTGTCTATCCTGGATTTAATTACTTTGTATGAAGAAGAGGTACAGGGTCCTCATAAAAAAAACATCGATGATTAATGATTGTATTGTTGCAGGAAACATAGAGTGCAAGGATGAAGGTTTGCGCTTAATGACGATACTGTTGAATGTGAAGACACTGAACAGTCACCAAAACCTGACCTTGTACCGTTTGCGGAAAGTGTTGACAACACACCGGGGGAAGTCTATTCCTCACACGTTCATGAGTGAAGATCGACATATAGTCTAACTAAAGACTATAAACTCAGCGCTGCTTGGGAGGCAACCCAAGACTTAGTAGTTTTCGTACTCTCTTTTAGTTGTTTGGAAATAAATTTGATTCATCCTCATGTATTATGCGTACCAAGTTTGGGGGAACCTAGTGCGCGGCCACACCTTGCCTAGGAAAGTCATAGCATGCTTGGAACAATGCAACCCTCATAAGGACAACTACACCTAAGGCCAATCCCACAACTAGGAGAGTATCTCTACCTAATTTACCTCCTCATCTCATGCTTCCTGCTTTATCACTATTTTGGACGGAGAATCATCTGGGACTATGATCTCGCTTTGGTTTGGGGTGGGGATATGACGCATGTCAGTAGTAGATCCATATATGTGAACTCCTAATTTATTTTATTTATGATGACGATGTTCCTATATGTGTATACACACACCTCTCACACTTAAGCTTCTAAAATGGTTTGTTATCGAAATGTGATAAACATGTGACATAGGTGCATTGAATGTTGTATGTACCAAACGAGACGCACCTTCATTTTCATATCACCTTGATGCCTTGGACATTTCTTTTGAACTTTTAAAGAATGATATGAGCTTATTGAAGTCAATTAGAGAAATTATATGCTTTAGGAAATGAAATTAGGGTATATGACCCCTAGTAATGAAAGTAGCACTTGAAATTTAGGGGGTTTCAGTAACCGGGTGTACAAGTGAGCTTCCATCAATGTGTTTGTCAATTTACGAGTAGAAGTAAGTCGGATCCTTTAGGGATGCCCTACTGAAATAAATGTTAAAAAAAAAAAACTCTCATCGATAACAAAAAGAATAAAAGAAACACTATAAGATGTGAAGCAATAGCTTGCCCTGGGAATAAGGACTTCCACAAGTTGAGAGTAGCGAAAACCTAACTAGGGAGTTATATGCTTCTAATTCCATTCCCTCTAGCATTCATTTATCCTTTGATCTTCACTAAGCTCAAGCCGTCGTATGTGAAGAATTCCAACCACAAGTGGTTGTCTTTCCATGGTTAAGTCTTCTTGTTTGACAAGTTCATCACAACAATATCACATTGCATTTATGTTATGAGCTTCGGGAACAAATCTGAAATGAGTTGATAAACTTGAATTATTATGTCGTGAAGTTTTTCTTGTGCATTGCTTGAGGACAAGCAATAGTTTAAGTTCAGGGTGTGATAGCTCTAGGAAAAAAGCTATATTTTGGTAGATGTTTGTTAGGTGTTTAGAGTCAGAAAGTGCGTTATCGAATGAATACTATCTTGATTTGGCTCTAAAATGTATCACTTGACCACAAGTGTTGCCTTGTATGCTTTAATAGTGATTTACATCTGTTTGTGATCGATAGATGCTAAAACGAGTGATGTTTCTATGCAACGGGTTAATTAAAGCCGCAAAGTGGTCAACATCGCAATGTGCCTTTTGGACATCACGATGTTAATTATGGACAGAGCGTCTATTTCAAAAATAAATTGAGATTGCAATGTCCTTTTAAACATCGGGACATAAGGATCTATGGGAATGATGGACTAAAGTCAACATCGCGATGTTAATTATGTCGAGAGCACATTTGCGTGTGTTTAAAATCATATCATGATTTCATTTTAAACATCGTTATGTAAATATTTTGGGAAATCTAAAAATAAGATGAACATCGAGATGTCACTTTTTAAATTAACGATGTCGAGGGCGCTTAGTTATAAAAGCAGTCAATTGTTAGGTTGGATATCTTTTGGTCTTGGTGGCAGCCTACAATACACGAGAGCACTGATCCAAAGGGCTTCTTTCCAAAGATCTTTGGAGCTGGAAATCGCATATTCATGAGGGGGAATATTTAGATTTACATCTTTGATGTTGTTGAACTCTCTTTTATCTTAAATATGGATGATTATGTGAATGACTTCATTGCTTTGGATTCTTCTTTTGCAATCGTAGCTTAAACACCCTTTCTAGGGTTGTATGGATGTTTTGACTTGAAATTTACATTATCTTTGGCTTTGCTTTGTTATCATGTGTGTGGATGTGCCTATGAATCTCTCATGTTAATCCTTGTTGGTCGAAAGATGACAAGTATCTTAAGCTTCAAGCTTATAGACATAAGGAGCTTGAAGGTAGAGTAGAAACATAGGGTGGACGGAAAGTGACAATCAATTCTCCTCTCACTTAGACATAAGTAGAGGCATTTCCATGGTTTTGGTAATGATTTGCCTATAATGCTTCTAATGTACCGAGTAGAAATATGGACTTTAGAGTATGACCCTTAGAAATAAGGTCTTGTAGGATGCACTGTGAGAGCACACAAGTGCAATCTTTATCATTGAAATACCCATATCCAAAACCTTGATAACTTAGCAAGCCGAAAGGAGAAAATCATAACAAGTCAATTACACCATGCAACCCTAGATCCTTGATCCCCTAGAGTTTCCCCTTTGTGAACTTCTGCTCTTACACAACCCATTTGACACTCAATTACAATTTTCACTACTTCATAAACAATCTCTACAATCACATAAAGCTTTAGTTTAGGAAACCTAATATCCATTCCTTGAGGGAATCTCGACCGGTACTCCACCGTTTTGATTACTCATGTACGCTATATGGAGTCTTGAGTGCTTGAACTCTAGCTTACGATCAACAAATGCACTCCATCACCTCACCAGAAGAACACCATGGCTCTCTCAAAAAATGAGAGTATAAGGGAATCATCTCACAAGAGGAAGCCTTACGGTGACAACGCTCCCAATTATATGGCTCAAGGAGGAAGATCAAAACACCAATTTCTTTTATGCGAAACAAATCAATGGAAGAGTAAAAATTGGATCACCAATTGCAAAATAATTCAAGGAAAAGTATTAATTGACCTGTGAGAGATCTTGCCAACTATCTAGGATCACTTCCTCTCCCTCTTTGGATCAACAAGACCTTGAGGATCACTACAAACTCGACCTGCATCTTCCAAAATGGGGGAACGAACGAGTTGGTTTGGCTCACTTGGAGGAACAATTTCTGAGGAGGAAACACAAAGCATACAATCGTGGAGCCAAATAGTGATAAAGCCTTAATTAGGACCGTACATTTTCATGACGCTCTACCAACAAGGGTGGAATTTCATTAAAAAGACCTACAATAAGTCTCATGGGACCTTCATCAATGAAGGGAAAACTCGAAATGGATAAATTGGGCCCATATATCGCACTAATCCCCAAAAAAAGACACCATCAAGCATCTGGGACTATAAAACCAATCTGCTTTACTCAATTGCTCCATGAAAATTATCACTAAGGTGCTTTAAGCAACAAACTACATGTGGGGGTCATTACAGGTCGGGTGCATGAGAACCGCATCGCATATCATCAAAGGTTGATGCATAAATACCCATAACATTGTAGCAAATGTAAGAGTTGATATACCAACCAAAACAAGGAAGAGAGAATGGAACACTAATGAAGGTGGGATTTGAAAAGGTGTTTGATAATGTCGACCGGATTTCCTCCTAGAACTCCCCGCAGCTATGGGATTTGGACAACGCTGACACGATGGATAAAGGAAATTCTATATTCATCTTAGGCCTCCTTCCTTTTAAATGGAGAACCCACAAAGATATGCATGCATAAAAGGGGTCTCCGATAACGGGACCCCTATTACCCCCTCTTTTATTTGTCCTTGTCACCGATGTTTTCACCGCCATGCTATCAAAACTTGTAGAGGCAAAATGTTTTCAATGGAGTACCTTGATGCCTAAATAGGGAGGATGAAGTTATCTCCTACAATATGCCGACACGATTTACTAGTGCTCTATATGTGGCCCCTACATAGTTCAACCTCCTAAAGCTTTTTTTATCTATGTGAGGGTCTCAACAGCCTTAAAGTTAATCATAATAATGTGTTATTTTCCCTACCAAACTCCAAAACTACGACGCCAAGTGATTGTACAAATAATGAATCGCAAGCTAGCCTCCTCCCATAAATTGTCTGGTTCTAAATATATTAGGATCCAAAACCAAAATGAGAGGATTGGAAACAAATCTAAATCTGATCAAAGGGAGACTCAACGGATGGAAAGGGACGCTGCCTATTGTCAACAGAGGTCAATTACATAATCTTAAACTTTGTGCTTTCTATGATCCCCAACTATTGATGATCTATATATAAGCTTCCTCAATGGGTGATCCATGACATTAAGGGAGCTCATATAGGACTTTATAGTTGAAGGAGCCGATCACTACTCACCAAAGGTATACCTGCCAGCTTGGTCAACTAGGATAGGTTATGTCGCCAAAGGAAGCAAGCAGTGTGATGGGGAAATACCGAGCCTCCGTATGTTTTGAATGAAGCACCTATTGGAAAATTGTGGGTGATGCTGCTACAAATGTTGCTGTCGAAGACCGCCATATGTAGGAAAACTCATCATGTACAACTATTTCCCAAAATGAGCCGACAGGGAACACAAATCCGGCCAATCTACCAGAGAAAAGTCCTCATAATTTTGGAAAGGGGTGTTTAAGCAACAAGGATGCATCCACAGCCCAATATGGTTGTGGATAGTAATGGATAGGCAATCCACCTCTTGGTGTGGAACGAGTAAAGGATGAAGAGTCGAGCCCTTGATAACCTTTTTCCCCTACTTAAATGAATTCAATCTTCATCAAAAGAGAACCTCACAGTGAGCTGAATTACGCTTAGTGGGTTAGAGGAAACCCACTTCGCACTCGTGACCAAGTAACACCCTGCATGGAGGAACAAATCCACCACATAAACTCCGTGAGATTACAAACACAACACCTACACAAGATTTGGACGCTGTAAAATGGAGACTCACCCCCAAACTGTAATTCAAAGGTTAAATCTCTATACCAATTCAAGATTAATAGGACTAAGAAGTCCATCAATGAAAAACTTTCTATGGAAAACCCCGTCCCATAAAGATTAAGCTCTTTGACTGCCTCGCTTGGGATAACAAGATCCTTTACACTCTAGATCCTAGCACAAGAGACACAATGGAGGTAATACTTTGTTTAAATTGTTACTCAGCGCGATGAATAGCCAAGGAAACAATACAACTCATCTTCTTCCTACCTATATACTCAATCGTGATATGGGAACAATTATGCGCCTCTTCGCTTCACACAAGATACCTCCCCAACAAAATCTTAGATATGTGGGAAGTGGGATATACTCAAGCCACAAACAACTAGCTGGAGGGATGCACGGCGTAGGTGGGAACTCGTGGTAATGACTATAGTCCGTAGTTATAGATGGAGTGTATTAGGAGATGCTTCCCAAGCTAAATAATGTATTTACAGTGAAGGTGATCCTAGATATCGCATTTCTTTATACCTTTACGGTTCCTCTCACGCCAGAGTAGCTAAAAGGCCAAAGTTGTTAAGCTTATGGAATACCTAGTCATTGTAGCCTAGAATCCACCCACAAAGAGGATCAACACCCTCCACCTGGACGCCACGATGTAGACTTCTAAGATGAGGTGCCATGCATTAATAAAAGTGCTTAAGAAAAGGTAGGTATTAGACTTACCTCCTTCGCTTTTTTAACAAGTACTTGAATCCAAACACATGCTCGTGATTGATGTACTCTAGTCCAACTAAGGACTACTTTATCCTCTAAAAATAAATAATTGTGGTTTCTATCTATTTTTCTAAAAAACAAAATAATAAATAAATATTTTAAAAATTATAAAATATATTTCGATAGATTTGTCAATCATCAACATATCCGTTTAAAAGAAAGCAAAAAAGAAAAAAGAAAAATCGCTTCAAATAAATCTTTATCAACTACACTTTAAACCCCCTCCCCTACCAAACACACACACACACACACATATTTTTTTTATTCATTATAAATAATTATCAACTACACTTTAAACCCTTGTTTGGTTTAAAGGGGAGGAATTCTGGAGGGAGGAGTAAGAGGGGAGTTTGGATAGGTAAGTGGAGTTTGGAGGCTTCAAAAAATTTACGCTTCTGGCTCTGAAATTGCAAGTGATGTGAGTGAGAGTCAATCTTTTCGTTTGTTTGATGGGTGACTAGTGAGTGCAGGCAAAGCAGTGTAATGTATTTGACCTCACTTGTCCCGCCTCTTAGTTGTAAAAGTAGATAATGATAATATTCTGGTTATGAGGATTGAGAGTGAGGAAAGTTGTGAATGTGTGCTATTACTATTAATTTAATACTAATTAATATTAATTATATTAAAACCATTAATTATATTAATTTAAGTATAATTAATATTAAATTATTAAAATAAATACAAATTTTTTATTACTATTAATTATATATAGTATAAAAGCTTAGTATTAACTCTAATTAAAAATCTAATTATAATAAAGTTATTAATTATATTAAATTTAAGTATAATTAATGGTACTATTTAAACCAATATAAATTCTTGTATTACTACTAATTATATTTAGTATAAAGTTTTAATATTAAACTAATTGATATTAATTATATTAATTTAATTTTAATTAATATTAAATTATTAAATCAATACAAATTTTATTATAGCAATTACCAATTATATTAGTATAAAATCTAGTATTAATCTAATTATTATTAATTATATTAGTATAAAAACTAAAGTTAAAACTAATTAATATTAATTATATAAAAAATTAGGGACATAAAAATCTAACTTTGGAAAATAACCTGAGGGCAAGATGGTATTTTCAAGCTTGCCTTTTTGCTTAAAAAAATATATATTTTTTCACCTCTCCAAAAAAAAAAACCTCCTGATTTGGGGAGTGGAAAATAAGGCGTGAGGAGTATGCTCTCACCCCTCACCCCCCAAACATGCTAAACACAAGAAAAACTCCCTACTCCTCCTCACTCTTCCAAAAAACCTTCAACCACAATGAAGGAGTGTGCTCAACGTTATAATAACCCGCTAACCTTTTCTCTATATATTATTAAATAAATTAGGAAAAATAAAAATTACCAAAAAAGCTGTACAAAAATCAAGTGGGTTTGGGTCTCCTTTTCTCCTACCTAATTACACAGTTAGGCCTAACCAGCTCTAATTGGCCTGGTCCAAATAACCCCTATAATTTTTAGTTTCTTTTACTATTTTATTTATTTTTTAAAATTTTTCTCTCTTTTCCTTCGTCTCATTTATGGTTGTGTCCAGAACAGCAGCCCTGATTCCATACTCGCCTTGGGTCCTTCTTCCTGACGAGGGTTTCTATGGGCGACCATCTCCGCATCCTCCTTCTTGGTCTCGCACTTTTCACTTCTCCTGATCGCTGGATTTGCATCAGTTCCGTCGAAGGATTCGTTGGGTATAGCTCCCCAAGGTATATAGTTTGGACACTGTTTTTCTTTTTATCCTAATTTAGAGTGGGAGTTTAGAGTATGATTTTGGTGGTTTTTGTTCATCAGATGAGAGTTATTACAAATCTGATGTGTGATTAAGTGCAAGGATGGATCGAAGAAGTTCAGCAAAGATCAACTCAATGATGAGTTCTGTGGACTGCCCTGATGGAACTAGATGAACCGGGTTAGATAAAATTTACATGTCTACGTTGTTTTTGTGGAATTTATGGTCTGATTATTTGGCTCTCTTGATGATTTTGTGCTTGAAAAGAAGATTTTATGTTATGTTCTGTTGATGTTTTATGGATGGTTTTTGCTGATGCACAGTTATGGTTTCGGTTGTACAGGAACTTCAAGGTGTCTGGAAGGGAAGTTTTATTGCCACAATGTTGGTCATGTTCCTCTTATCATATACTCTTCCAGAGTAAAATGATGGCATCTGCATGCAAGAGCTGAGATAATCCCTTGTGATAATCTAGTTGACTTTTATAATAGTGCTTTTTGATTCCTTGGTAATGAGAATTGAGTTACAATTGGTGGAAACTTGAAAACTTAAAGTTTTTTTCTAGATTTGTTTCATAGATTTAAGTACATACTGTCGGCAGACACCAAGGTCAATGGGTTCGATTCTTGAAACAGCCTCTTGCAAAAATGAGGCGTAAAAGGTTGCGTCAGACACACCTGGCGCTTCTGGTCCCCACCTTTCCTGACCCCCACACATAGTGGGAGTTTTGTAGCACCTGACCGCCTCTTAATCAAGGGCCAGAGTCGACAGAAGTAGTGGATTAAATACCAGGTACCATTAAGGTACTCGCGTTCCTTGAAGGGTTTCACCATAAGCATCAGTATGTCAACGAAAATAAATTAAATGTTCATTCATGAAAACAATGCCACTGGCCAGTGATAATAAGTTTACTATCCATATATGAAAGAATTGTCAACATATATTATTTTCTAATTGAGGTGATGGGAATTTCTTAAAAAAAATTTGTTGAACTTTCAAGTGATGTTTGATTTTTATTCCATTGTTTCATTTAATCATTTTGAAGCTATGAAATATACTATTTAAGCATAAGTTGCTAAATAAGTTTTTTACTAAGTTTGTCCAAGTTTGTTTAATATTTCAGCCCTTCGCCATGCTTGGCCACAACAATACTTACCACACTCATTGAATTTAGGAATAATATAACTTACACATTTTATTAGATTTCTTTAATGTACATCAAGTTCCTTTTTGTGCTGATCTGCTCCATCAAACCATAAATGTGTTGAAATAATTTGTTTACTGTGCACAATTTTGGTACATTCTATTCTTTTTAAAATAATTTAATACTTCTTCGTTAGTCCAATGAATGTATCTGTCTTGCTAACTTGTCACACATGCACCATGCTTTTGTTGCCATAGTTGTTTCAACTCTAGTTTTGTATTCCATCTTATGTAAAGGACAATGTAGATGAAGCTAAGAATACCAGAGCAACATGAATTGTCCCAATACTTGTTGGGATGCTTGGAAAGCGGCTACAGGAAAAGTTGAGGATAAAGATAACAACACTTCGGGAGGGAGTTAGTGTAATGCAGTTGGAGGTAGAAAAAGTAAAACAAGCATTTACTATAAAGATGAAGCAGAGTTGGCAAAACTGAAAGTTGAAGAGAAAAGTACCTCTAGCACCAGTTCAGAAGCTTAAAGTTGCAAGATCTTATATATATAAACATTTTTTGCTGGATTTCTACTGCTTCTATATTTGTGCGATTTTTCCTAAGATTTTAAAGTTACTGAAGATTTTTTCTAGTACATGATTTCTTACATCTGTCTCTGTGATCTAGATTTCCGCAGAATGTTCACTAGATTCCATTTAAAAATCTTCATTCAGCATGGATTTCTGC